>CAOCPI010000001.1:0-25206 GCA_948252205.1 Orthosia incerta
AATACTTCTCAAAAACACGACAAAGCCGCGAGCTGCTTGCAGCTCGCGCACCAAGCAAATACTAGTTATTATACTATATAAAACTGCATTACCACTGACTGACTGACTCACTGACTCACTCATTGACATAATTGTTCTCCCAGATGGTGAAGGGGGAGGTGGGTATATTTTGACAGATTCGTAAACAAGTAACTCTCGCGAGTAAGGGAAAAGTCCCAAACCTCCCCTTTTCCTCCCCCCTCCTCCCCCCCTCTATCGTATCTCGGAAACTAAGGTACCCGTATTCTGTTTTTTTTACGGAATCGTTTAGAGGAGGCTGGGAAAAGTAAAAACCATTTTTCAAAAATGACCCCCTCGCCCCCCTTCTCCCCCCCTTTAAGCGGATCTCGGAAGTTGAGAGACTTGGAACATTTCTTTTTTCAGATTCATATAAAGGGGCAATGCTATAGTCACAAACGAACCAGTCTTCAAAGTTGACCCACTTGCCCCCCTTCTCCCCCCTCCCCCCCCGTTTTGGCGAATCTTTTTTTTTTGTTTTTTTTTACGGATTCGTTTAGAGGGGGCTTGGAAAATTAAAAACGGGGGCTTGGAAAATTAAAAACCATGTTTCAAAGTTGACCCCTTCGCCCCCCTTCTCTCCCCCTTTAAGCGGATCTCTGAAGTTGAGAGACTTGGAACATTTCTTTTTTCAGATTCATATAAAGGGGCAATGCTATAGTCACAAACGAACAAGTTTTCAAAGTTGACCCCCGTGCCCCCCTTTCCCCCCCCGTTTTGGCGAATCTTTTTTTTTGTTTTTTTTGCGGATTCAGCGCAGGGATCCCGAGTGGAGCGAACCTACGAGACCGAGTGCAGCGCAGGGGGGAGGTGGCGAGCGAAGCGAGCCGGCGACCTCCGTAGCGTAACGAAGGTTGAGTGGGTGAAGCGAAACTCAGTGCCTGGCGACGAATGCAAACATTAGGGTTATGTTTTTTGGAACAAAGTGTAGGGTAGGTGTAGGGTAGGTGTAGGGTAGGTGTAGGGTAGGTGTAGGGTAGGTGTAGGGTAGGTGTAGGGTAGGTGTAGGGTAGGTGTAGGGTAGGTGTAGGGTAGGTGTAGGGTAGGTGTAGGGTAGGTGTAGGGTAGGTATAGGGTAGGTGTTGGGACAACAACACGCGAGCTGCTTGCAGCTCGCGCACCAAGCAAATACTAGTTATTATACTATATAAAACTGCATTACCACTGACTGACTGACTCACTGACTCACTCATTGACATAATTGTTCTCCCAGATGGTGGAGGGGGAGGTGGGTATATTTTGACAGATTCGTAAACAAGTAACTCCCGTGAGTATGGGAAAAGTCCCAAACCTCCCCTTTTCCTCCCCCCTCCTCCCCCCCTCTATCGTATCTCGGAAACTAAGGTACCCGTATTTTTTGTTTTTTACGGATTCGTTTAGAGGAGGCTCGCAAAAGTAAAAACCATTTTTCAAAGTTGACCCCCTCGCCCCCCTTCTCCCCCCCTTTAAGCGGATCTCGAAAGTTGAGAGACTTGGAACATTTCTTTTTTCAGATTCATATAAAGGGGCAATGCTTTAGTCACAAACGAACCAGTTTTCAAAGTTGACCCCCTTGCCCCCCTTCTCCCCCCTCGCCCCCCGATTTGGCGAATCTTTTTTTTTTGTTTTTTTTACGGATTCGTATAGAGGAGGCTCGGAAAAGTAAAAACCATTTTTCAAAGTTGACCCCCTCGCCCCCCTTCTCCCCCACTTTAAGCGGATCTCGGAAGTTGAGAGACTTGGAACATTTATTTTTTCATATTCATATAAAGGGGCAATGCTATAGTCACAAACGAACCAGTTTTCAAAGTTGACCCCCTGCCCCCCTTCTCCCCCCCTCCCCCCCCCCCGTTTTGGCGAATCGTTTTTCTTTGTTTTTTTTACGGATTCAGCGTAGGGATCCCGAGTGGAGCGAACCTACGAGACCGAGTGCAGCGCAGGGGGGAGGTGGCGATCGAAGCGAGCCGGCGACCTCCGTAGCGTAACGAAGGTTGAGTGGGTGAAGCGAAACTCAGTGCCTGGCGAAGACAAGCAAACATTAGGGTTATGTTTTTTGGAACAAAGTGTAGGGTAGGTGTAGGGTAGGTGTAGGGTAGGTGTAGGGTAGGTGTAGGGTAGGTGTAGGGTAGGTGTAGGGTAGGTGTAGAGTAGGTGTAGGGTAGGTGTAGGGTAGGTGTAGGGTAGGGGTAGGGTAGGTGTAGGGTAGGTGTAGGGTAGGTGTAGGGTAGGTGTAGGGTAGGTGTAGGGTAGGTTAAGGAATACTTCTCAAAAACACGACAAAGCCGCGAGCTGCTTGCAGCTCGCGCACCAAGCAAATACTAGTTATTATACTATATAAAACTGCATTACCACTGACTCACTGACTGACTCACTCATTGACATAATTGTTCTCCCAGATGGTGGAGGGGAAGGTGGGTATATTTTGACAGATTCGTAAACAAGTAACTCCCGTGAGTATGGGAAAAGTCCCAAACCTCCCCTTTTCCTCCCCCCTCCTCCCCCCCTCTATCGTATCTCGGAAACTAAGGTACCCGTAGAATGTTTTTTTTACGGATTCGTTTAGAGGAGGCTCGCAAAAGTAAAAAGCATTTTTCAAAGTTGACCCCCTCGCCCCCCTTCTCCCCCCCTTTAAGCGGATCTCGAAAGTTGGAACAATTGGAACATTTCTTTTTTCAGATTCATATAAACGGCAATGCTATAGTCACAAACAAACCATTTTTCAAAGTTGACCCCCTTGCCCCCCTTCTCCCCCCTCCCCCCCCGTTTTGGCTTACCCTTTTTTTTTGTTTTTTTTACGGAATCGTTTAGAGGAGGCTCGGAAAAGTAAAAACCATTTTTCAAAGTTGACCCCCTCGCCCCCCTTTTCCCCCCCTTTAAGCGGATCTCGGAAGTTGAGAGACTTGGAACATTTCTTTTTTCAGATTCATATAAAGGGGCAATGCTATAGTCACAAGCAAACCATTTTTCAAAGTTGACCCCCTTGCCCCCTTTCTCCCCCCTCCCCCCCCCCCGTTTTGGCGAATCTTTTTTATTTGGTTTTTTTTACGAATTTGTTTAGAGGAGGCTCGGAAAAGTAAAAACTATTTTTCAAAGGTGACCCCCTCGCCCCCTTTTCCCCACCTTTAAGCGGATCTCGGAAGTTGAGAGACTTGGAACATTTCTTTTTTCAGATTCATATAAAGGGGCAATGCTTTAGTCGGAATCATTTTTCAAAACTCCCCACTCTCCCCCCCTTCACCCCTCTCTCCACCCCTCCCCAAACTCCACTACCTAATATCAGTCGTCGAAACCTGTCCGGTGGGAGTGGACCAGGCAGCGTAGGGATCCCGAGTGGAGCGAACCTACGAGACCGAGTGCAGCGCAGGGGGGAGGTGGCGAGCGAAGCGAGCCGGCGACCTCCGTAGCGTAACGATGGTTGAGTGGGTGAAGCGAAACTCAGTGCCTGGCGACGAATGCAAACATTAGGGTTATGGTTTTTGGAATAAAGTGTAGGGTAGGTGTAGGGTAGGTGTAGGTGTAGGGTAGGTGTAGGGTAGGTGTAGGGTAGGTGTAGGGTAGGTGTAGGGTAGGTGTAGGGTAGGTGTAGGGTAGGTGTAGGGTAGGTGTAGGGTAGGTGTAGGGTAGGTGTAGGGTAGGTGTAGGGTAGGTGTAGGGTAGGTGTAGGGTAGGTGTAGGGTAGGTGTAGGGTAGGTGTAGGGTAGGTGTAGGGTAGGTGTAGGGTAGGTGTAGGGTAGGTGTAGGGCAGGTGTAGGGTAGGTGTAGGGTAGGTGTAGGGTAGGTGTAGGGTAGGTGTAGGGTAGGTGTAGGGTAGGTGTAGGGTAGGTGTAGGGTAGGTGTAGGGTAGGTGTAGGGTAGGTGTAGGGTAGGTGTAGGGTAGGTGTAGGGTAGGTGTAGGGTAGGTGTAGGGTAGGTGTAGGGTAGGTGTAGGGTACGTGTAGGGTAGGTGTAGGGTAGGTGTAGGGTAGGTTAAGGAATACTTCTCATAAACACGACAAAGCCGCGAGCTGCTTGCAGCTCGCGCAACAAGCAAATACTAGTTATACTATATAAAACTGCATTACCACTGACTGACTGACTCACTGACTCACTCATTGACATAATTGTTCTCCCAGATGGTGGAGGGGGAGGTGGGTATATTTTGACAGATTCGTAAACAAGTAACTCCCGTGAGTATGGGAAAAGTCCCAAACCTCCCCTTTTCCTCCCCCCTCCTCCCCCCCTCTATCGTATCTCGGAAACTAAGGTACCCGTATTTTTTGTTTTTTACGGATTCGTTTAGAGGAGGCTCGGAAAAGTAAAAACCATTTTTCAAATTTGACCCCCTCGCCCCCCTTCTCCCCCCCTTTAAGCGGATCTCGGAAGTTGAGAGACTTGGAACATTTCTTTTTTCAGATTCATATAAAGGGGCTATGCTATAGTCACAAACAAACCATTTTTCAAAGTTGACCCCCTTGCCCCCCTTCTCCCCCCTCCCCCCCCGTTTTGGCTAATCTTTTTTTTTTGTTTTTTTTACGGATTCGTTTAGAGGAGGCTCGGAAAAGTAAAAACCATTTTTCAAAGTTGACCCCCTCGCCCCCCTTCTCCCCCCCTTTAAGCGGATCTCGAAAGTTGGAACATTTGGAACATTTCTTTTTTCAGATTCATATAAAGGGGCAATGCTATAGTCACAAAAAAACCATTTTTCAAAGTTGACCCCCTTGCCCCCCTTCTCCCCCCTCCCCCCCCGTTTTGGCTAATCTTTTTTTTTTGTTTTTTTTACGGAATCGTTTGGAGGAGGCTCGGAAAAGTAAAAATCATTTTTCAAAGTTGACCCCCTCGCCCCCCTTCTCCCCTCCTTCAAGCGGATCTCGGAAGTTGAGAGACTTGGAACATTTCTTTTTTCAGATTCATATAAAGGGGCAATGCTATAGTCACAAACGAACCAGTTTTCAAAGTTGACCCCCTAGCCCCTCTTCTCCCCCCTCCCCCCCCCCCCGTTTTGGCGTTTTTTTTTTTCGGATTCAGCGTAGGGATCCCGAGTGGAGCGAACGAAGCGAAGTGAAGCGAAACTCAGTGCCTGGCGACGACAAGCAAACATTAGGGTTATGTTTTTTGGAACAAAGTGTAGGGTAGGTGTAGGGTAGGTGTAGGGTAGGTGTAGGGTAGGTGTAGGGTAGGTGTAGGGTAGGTGTAGGGTAGGTGTAGGGTAGGTGTAGGGTAGGTGTAGGGTAGGTGTAGGGTAGGTGTAGGGTAGGTGTAGGGTAGGTGTAGGGTAGGTGTAGGGTAGGTGTAGGGTAGGTGTAGGGTAGGTGTAGGGTAGGTGTAGGGTAGGTGTAGGGTAGGTGTAGGGTAGGTGTAGGGTAGGTGTAGGGTAGGTGTAGGGTAGGTGTAGGGTAGGTGTAGGGTAGGTGTAGGGTAGGTGTAGGGTAGGTGTAGGGTAGGTGTAGGGTAGGTGTAGGGTAGGTGTAGGGTAGGTGTAGGGTAGGTGTAGGGTAGGTGTAGGGTAGGTGTAGGGTAGGTGTAGGGTAGGTGTAGTGACAACAACACGCGAGCTGCTTGCAGCTCGCGCACCAAGCAAATACTAGTTATATTATATAAAACTGCATTACCACTGACTCACTCACTCATTGACATAATTGTTCTCCCAGATGGTGGAGGGGAAGGTGGGTATATTTTGACAGATTCGTAAACAAGTAACTCCCGTGAGTATGGGAAAAGTGCCAAACCTCCCCTTTTCTCCCCCCCTCCGCCCCCCCTTTATCGTTTCTCGAAAACTAAGATACCCGTATTTTTTGTTTTTTACGGATTCGTTTAGAGGAGGCTCGGAAAAGTAAAGACCATTTTTCAAAGTTGACCCCCTCGCCCCCCTTCTCCCCCCCTTTAAGCAGATCTCGAAAGTTGAGAGACTTGGAACATTTCTTTTTTCAGATTCATATAAAGGGGCAATGCTATAGTCAAAAACAAACCATTTTTCAAAGTTGACCCCCTTGCCCCCCTTCTCCCCCCTCCGCCCCCGTTTTGGCTCATCTTTTTTTTTTGTTTTTTTTTACGGAATCGTTTAGAGGAGGCTCGGAAAAGTAAAAACCACTTTTCAAAGTTGACCCCCTCGCCCCCCTTCTCCCCCCCTTTAAGCGGATCTCGGAAGTTGAGAGACTTGGAACATTTCTTTTTTCAGATTCATATAAAGGGGCAATGCTATAGTCACAAACAAACCATTTTTCAAAGTTGACTCCCTTGCCCCCCTTCTCCCCCCCCCCCTCCCGTTTTGGCGAATCTTTTTTTTTTTGTTTTTTTTACGGATTCGTTTAGAGAAGGCTCGGAAAAGTAAAAACCATTTTTCAAAGTTGACCCCCTCCCCCCCCACGTTTTGGCGAATCTTTTTTTTGTTTTTTTTACGGATTCAGCGTAGGGACCCCGAGTGGAGCGTAACGAAGGTTGAGTGGGTGAAGCGAAACTCAGTGCCTGGCGACGACAACTTTGGAACAAAGTGTAGGGTAGGTGTAGGGTAGGTGTAGGGTAGGTGTAGGGTAGGTGTAGGGTAGGTGTAGGGTAGGTGTAGGGTAGGTGTAGGGTAGGTGTAGGGTAGGTGTAGGGTAGGTGTAGGGTAGGTGTAGGGTAGGTGTAGGGTAGGTGTAGGGTAGGTGTAGGGTAGGTGTAGGGTAGGTGTAGGGTAGGTGTAGGGTAGGTGTAGGGTAGGTGTAGGGTAGGTGTAGGGTAGGTGTAGGGTAGGTGTAGGGTAGGTGTAGGGTAGGTGTAGGGTAGGTGTAGGGTAGGTGTAGGGTAGGTGTAGGGTAGGTGTAGGGTAGGTGTAGGGTAGGTGTAGGGTAGGTGTAGGGTAGGTGTAGGGTAGGTGTAGGGTAGGTGTAGGGTAGGTGTAGGGTAGGTGTAGGGTAGGTGTAGGGTAGGTGTAGGGTAGGTGTAGGGTAGGTGTAGGGTAGGTGTAGGGTAGGTGTAGGGTAGGTGTAGGGTAGGTGTAGGGTAGGTGTAGGGTAGGTGTAGGGTAGGTGTAGGGTAGGTGTAGGGTAGGTGTAGGGTAGGTGTAGGGTAGGTGTAGGGTAGGTGTAGGGTAGGTGTAGGGTAGGTGTAGGGTAGGTGTAGGGTAGGTGTAGGGTAGGTGTAGGGTAGGTGTAGGGTAGGTGTAGGGTAGGTGTAGGGTAGGTGTAGGGTAGGTGTAGGGTAGGTGTAGGGTAGGTGTAGGGTAGGTGTAGGGTAGGTGTAGGGTAGGTGTAGGGTAGGTGTAGGGTAGGTGTAGGGTAGGTGTAGGGTAGGTGTAGGGTAGGTGTAGGGTAGGTGTAGGGTAGGTGTAGGGTAGGTGTAGGGTAGGTGTAGGGTAGGTGTAGGGTAGGTGTAGGGTAGGTGTAGGGTAGGGGTAGGGTAGGTGTAGGGTAGGTGTAGGGTAGGTGTAGGGTAGGTGTAGGGTAGGTGTAGGGTAGGTGTAGGGTAGGTGTAGGGTAGGTTAAGGAATACTTCTCAAAAACACGACAAAGCCGCGAGCTGCTTGCAGCTCGCGCACCAAGCAAATACTAGTTATACTATATAAAACTGCATTACCACTGACTCACTGACTCACTCACTGACTCATTGACATAATTGTTCTCCCAGATGGTGGAGGGGGAGGTGGGTATATTTTGACAGATTCGTAAACAAGTAACTCCCGTGAGTATGGGAAAAGTCCCAAACCTCCCCTTTTCCTCCCCCCTCTTCCCCCCCTCTATCGTATCTCGGAAACTAAGGTACCCGTATTTTTTGTTTTTTACGGATTCGTTTAGAGAAGGCTCGCAAAAGTAAAAATCATTTTTCAAAGTTGACCCCCTCGCCCCCCCTTCTCCCCCCCTTTAAGCGGATCTCGAAAGTTGAGAGACTTGGAACATTTCTTTTTCCAGATTCATATAAAGGGGCAATGCTATAGTCACAAACGAACCAGTTTTCAAAGTTGACCCCCTTACCCCCCTTCTCCCCCCTCCCCCCCCGATTTGGCGA
This sequence comes from Orthosia incerta, assembly GCA_948252205.1. NCBI lineage: Eukaryota > Metazoa > Arthropoda > Insecta > Lepidoptera > Noctuidae > Orthosia > Orthosia incerta. Next base: position 7,996 of record CAOCPI010000001.1, read on the forward strand.
ATCTTTTTTTTTTGTTTTTTTTACGGATTCGTTAAGAGGAGGCTCGGAAAAGTAAAAAACATTTTTCAAAGTTGAACCCCTGGCCCCCCTTCTCCCCCCCTTTAAGCGGATCTCGGAAGTTGAGAGACTTGGAACATTTCTTTTTTCAGATTCATATAAAGGGGCAATGCTATAGTCACAAACGAACCAGTTTTCAAAGTTGACCCCCTTGGCCCCCTTCTCCCCCCTCCCCCCCCCCCGATTTGGCGAATCTTTTTTTTTTTGTTTTTTTTACGGATTCAGCGTAGGGATCCCGAGTGGAGCGAACCTACGAGACCGAGTGCAGCGCAGGGGGGAGGTGGCGAGCGGAGCGAGCCGGCGACCTCCGTAGCGTAACGAAGGTTGAGTGGGTGAAGCGAAACTCTGTGCCTGGCGACGACAAGCAAACATTAGGGTTATGTTTTTTGGAACAAAGTTTAGGGTAGGTGTAGGGTAGGTGTAGGGTAGGTGTAGGGTAGGTGTAGGGTAGGTGTAGGGTAGGTGTAGGGTAGGTGTAGGGTAGGTGTAGGGTAGGTGTAGGGTAGGTGTAGGGTAGGTGTAGGGTAGGTGTAGGGTAGGTGTAGGGTAGGTGTAGGGTAGGTGTAGGGTAGGTGTAGGGTAGGTGTAGGGTAGGTGTAGGGTAGGTGTAGGGTAGGTGTAGGGTAGGTGTAGGGTAGGTGTAGGGTAGGTGTAGGGTAGGTGTAGGGTAGGTGTAGGGTAGGTGTAGGGTAGGTGTAGGGTAGGTGTAGGGTAGGTGTAGGGTAGGTGTAGGGTAGGTGTAGGGTAGGTGTAGGGTAGGTGTAGGGTAGGTGTAGGGTAGGTGTAGGGTAGGTGTAGGGTAGGTGTAGGGTAGGTGTAGGGTAGGTGTGGGGTAGGTGTAGGGTAGGTGTATGGTAGGTGTAGGGTAGGTGTAGGGTAGGTGTAGGGTAGGTGTAGGGTAGGTGTAGGGTAGGTGTAGGGTAGGTGTAGGGTAGGTGTAGGGTAGGTGTAGGGTAGGTGTAGGGTAGGTGTAGGGTAGGTGTAGGGTAGGTGTAGGGTAGGTGTAGGGTAGGTGTAGGGTAGGTGTAGGGTAGGTGTAGGGTAGGTGTAGGGTAGGTGTAGGGTAGGTGTAGGGTAGGTGTAGGGTAGGTGTAGGGTAGGTGTAGGGTAGGTGTAGGGTAGGTGTAGGGTAGGTGTAGGGTAGGTGTAGGGTAGGTGTAGGGTAGGTGTAGGGTAGGTGTAGGGTAGGTGTAGGGTAGGTGTAGGGTAGGTGTAGGGTAGGTGTAGGGTAGGTGTAGGGTAGGTGTAGGGTAGGTGTAGGGTAGGTGTAGGGTAGGTGTAGGGTAGGTGTAGGGTAGGTGTAGGGTAGGTGTAGGGTAGGTGTAGGGTGGGTGTAGGGTAGGTGTAGGGTAGGTGTAGGGTAGGTGTAGGGTAGGTGTAGGGTAGGTGTAGGGTAGGTGTAGGGTAGGTGTAGGGTAGGTGTAGGGTAGGTGTGGGGTAGGTGTAGGGTAGGTGTATGGTAGGTGTAGGGTAGGTGTAGGGTAGGTGTAGGGTAGGTGTAGGGTAGGTGTAGGGTAGGTGTAGGGTAGGTGTAGGGTAGGTGTAGGGTACGTGTAGGGTAGGTGTAGGGTAGGTGTAGGGTAGGTGTAGGGTAGGTGTAGGGTAGGTGTAGGGTAGGTGTAGGGTAGGTGTAGGGTAGGTGTAGGGTAGGTGTAGGGTAGGTGTAGGGTAGGTGTAGGGTAGGTGTAGGGTAGGTGTAGGGTAGGTGTAGGGTAGGTGTAGGGTAGGTGTAGGGTAGGTGTAGGGTAGGTGTAGGGTAGGTGTAGGGTAGGTGTAGGGTAGGTGTAGGGTAGGTGTAGGGTAGGTGTAGGGTAGGTGTAGGGTACGTTTAGGGTAGGTGTAGGGTAGGTGTAGGGTAGGTGTAGGGTAGGTGTAGGGTACGTTTAGGGTAGGTGTAGGGTAGGTGTAGGGACAACAACACGCGAGCTGCTTGCAGCTCGCGCACCAAGCAAATACTAGTTATTATATTATATAAAGCTGGATTACCACTCACTGACTGACTGATTGACATAATTGTTCTCCCAGATGGTGGAGGGGGAGGTGGGTATATTTTGACAGATTCGTAAACAAGTAACTCCCGTGAGTATGAGAAAAGTGCCAAACCTCCCCTTTTCCCCCCCCCTCCTCCCCCCCTCTATCGTTTCTCGGAAACTAAGGTACCCGTATTTTTTGTTTTTTACGGATTCGTTTAGAGGAGGCTCGGAAAAGTAAAAAGCATTTTTCAAAGTTGACCCCCTCGCCCCCCTTCTCCCCCCCTTTAAGCGGATCTCGAAAGTTGGAACATTTGGAACATTTATTTTTTCAGATTCATAGAAAGGGGCAATGCTATAGTCACAAACAAACCATTTTTCAAAGTTGACCCCCTTGCCCCCCTTCTCCCCCCTCCCCCCCCGTTTTGGCTAATCATTTTTTTTTGTTTTTTTTACGGAATCGTTTAGAGGAGGCTAGGAAAAGTAAAAACCATTTATCAAAGTTGACCCCCTCGCCCCCCTTCTCCCCCCCTTTAAGCGGATCTCGGAAGTTGAGAGACTTGGAACATTTCTTTTTTCAGATTCGTATAAAGGGGCAATGCTTTAGTTGGAATCATTTTTCAAAAATGACCCCCTTCCCCCCCTTCTCCCCCCTCCCCCCCCGTTTTGGCGAATCTTTTTTTCGTGTTTTTTTTACGGATTCGTTTAGAGGAGGCTCGGAAAAGTAAAAACCATTTTTCAAAGTTGACCCCGTCGCCCCCCTTCTCCCCCCCTTTAAGCGGATCTCGGAAGTAGAGAGACTTGGAACATTTATTTTTTCAGATTCATATAAAGGGGCAATGCTATAGTCACAAACAAACCATTTTTCAAAGTTGACCCCCTTGCCCTCCTTCTCCCCCCTTCCCCCCCCGTTTTGGCGAATCTTTTTTTTTTGTTTTTTTTACGGATTCAGCGTAGGGATCCCGAGTGGAGCGAACCTACGAGACCGAGTGCAGCGCAGGGGGGAGGTGGCGAGCGAAGCGAGCCGGCGACCTCCGTAGCGTAACGAAGGTTGAGTGGGTGAAGCGAAACTCAGTGCCTGGCGACGACAAGCAAACATTAGGGTTATGTTTTTTGGAACAAAGTTTAGGGTAGGTGTAGGGTAGGTGTAGGGTAGGTGTAGGGTAGGTGTAGGGTACGTGTAGGGTACGTGTAGGGTACGTGTAGGGTACGTGTAGGGTACGTGTAGGGTACGTGTAGGGTACGTGTAGGGTACGTGTAGGGTACGTGTAGGGTACGTGTAGGGTACGTGTAGGGTACGTGTAGGGTACGTGTAGGGTACGTGTAGGGTACGTGTAGGGTACGTGTAGGGTACGTGTAGGGTACGTGTAGGGTACGTGTAGGGTACGTGTAGGGTACGTGTAGGGTACGTGTAGGGTACGTGTAGGGTACGTGTAGGGTACGTGTAGGGTACGTGTAGGGTACGTGTAGGGTACGTGTAGGGTACGTGTAGGGTAGGTGTAGGGTAGGTGTAGGGTAGGTGTGGGGTAGGTGTAGGGTAGGTGTATGGTAGGTGTAGGGTAGGTGTAGGGTAGGTGTAGGGTAGGTGTAGGGTAGGTGTAGGGTAGGTGTAGGGTAGGTGTAGGGTAGGTGTAGGGTACGTGTAGGGTAGGTGTAGGGTAGGTGTAGGGTAGGTGTAGGGTAGGTGTAGGGTAGGTGTAGGGTAGGTGTAGGGTAGGTGTAGGGTAGGTGTAGGGTAGGTGTAGGGTAGGTGTAGGGTAGGTGTAGGGTAGGTGTAGGGTAGGTGTAGGGTAGGTGTAGGGTAGGTGTAGGGTAGGTGTAGGGTAGGTGTAGGGTAGGTGTAGGGTAGGTGTAGGGTAGGTGTAGGGTAGGTGTAGGGTAGGTGTAGGGTAGGTGTAGGGTAGGTGTAGGGTACGTTTAGGGTAGGTGTAGGGTAGGTGTAGGGTAGGTGTAGGGTAGGTGTAGGGTACGTTTAGGGTAGGTGTAGGGTAGGTGTAGGGACAACAACACGCGAGCTGCTTGCAGCTCGCGCACCAAGCAAATACTAGTTATTATATTATATAAAACTGCATTACCACTGACTCACTGACTGACTCATTGACATAATTGTTCTCCCAGATGGTGGAGGGGGAGGTGGGTATATTTTGACAGATTCGTAAACAAGTAACTCCCGTGAGTATGGGAAAAGTCCCAAACCTCCCCTTTTCCTCCCCCCTCCTCCCCCCCTCTATCGTATCTCGGAAACTAAGGTACCCGTATTTTTTGTTTTTTACGGATTCGTTTAGAGGAGGCTCGGAAAAGTAAAAAGCATTTTTCAAAGTTGACCCCCTCGCCCCCCTTCTCCCCCCCTTTAAGCGGATCTCGAAAGTTGGAACATTTGGAACATTTATTTTTTCAGATTCATAGAAAGGGGCAATGCTATAGTCACAAACGAACCATTTTTCAAAGTTGACCCCCTTGCCCCCCTTCTCCCCCCTCCCCCCCCCGTTTTGGCTAATCTTTTTTTTTTGTTTTTTTTTCGGAATCGTTTAGAGGAGGCTCGGTAAAGTAAAATCCATTTTTCAAAGTTGACCCCCTCGCCCCCCTTCTCCCCCCTTTAAGCGGATCTCGGAAGTTGAGAGACTTGGAACATTTCTTTTTTCAGTTTCATATAAAGGGGCAATGCTATAGTCACAAACAAACCATTTATCAAAGTTGACCCCCTTGCCGCCCATCTCCCCCCTCCCCCCCCCCGTTTTGGCGAATCTTTTACTTGTTTTTTTTACGGATTCAGCGTAGGGATCCCGAGTGGAGCGAACCTACGAGACCGAGTGCAGCGCAGGGGGGAGGTGGCGAGCGAAGCGAGCCGGCGACCTCCGTAGCGTAACGAAGGTTGAGTGGGTGAAGCGAAACTCAGTGCCTGGCGACGACAAGCAAACATTAGGGTTATGTTTTTTGGAACAAAGTGTAGGGTAGGTGTAGGGTAGGTGTAGGGTAGGTGTAGGGTAGGTGTAGGGTAGGTGTAGGGTAGGTGTAGGGTAGGTGTAGGGTAGGTGTAGGGTAGGTGTAGGGTAGGTGTAGGGTAGGTGTAGGGTAGGTGTAGGGTAGGTGTAGGGTAGGTGTAGGGTAGGTGTAGGGTAGGTGTAGGGTAGGTGTAGGGTAGGTGTAGGGTAGGTGTAGGGTAGGTGTAGGGTAGGTGTAGGGTAGGTGTAGGGTAGGTGTAGGGTAGGTGTAGGGTAGGTGTACGGTAGGTGTACGGTAGGTGTAGGGACAACAACACGCGAGCTGCTTGCAGCTCGCGCACCTTGCAAATACTAGTTATACTATATAAAACTGCATTACCACTGACTCACTCACTCACTCACTCATTGACATAATTGTTCTCCCAGATGGTGGAGGGGAAGGTGGGTATATTTTGACAGATTCGTAAACAAGTAACTCCCGTGAGTATGGGAAAAGTCCCAAACCTCCCCTTTTCCTCCCCCCTCCTCCCCCCCTCTATCGTATCTCGGAAACTAAGGTACCCGTATTTTTTGTTTTTTACGGATTCGTTTAGAGGAGGATCGGAAAAGTAAAAACCATTTTTCAAAGTTGACCCCCTCGCCCCCCTTCGCCCCCCCTTTAAGCGGATCTCGGGAGTTGAGAGACTTGGAACATTTCTTTTTTCAGATTCATATAAAGGGGCAATGCTATAGTCACAAACGAACCAGTTTTCAAAGTTGACCTCCTTGCCCCCCTTCTCCCCCCTCCCCCCCCGTTTTGGCGAATCTTTTTTTTTTGTTTTTTTTACGGATTCGTTTAGAGGAGGCTCGGAAAAGTGAAAACCATTTTTCAAAGTTGACCCCCTCGCCCCCCTTCTCCCCCCCTTTAAGCGGATCTCGGAAGTTGAGAGACTTGGAACATTTCTTTTTTCAGATTCATATAAAGGGGCAATGCTATAGTCACAAACGAACCATTTTGCAAAGTTGACCCCCTTGCCCCCCTTCTTCCCCCCCCACCCCCGTTTTGGCGAATCTTTTTTTTGTTTTTTTTACGGATTCAGCGTAGGGATCCCGAGAGGAGCGAACCTACGAGACCGAGTGCAGCGCAGGGGGGAGGTGGCGAGCGAAGCGAGCCGGCGACCTCCGTAGCGTAACGAAGGTTGAGTGGGTGAAGCGAAACACAGTGCCTGGCGACGACAAGCAAACATTAGGGTTATGTTTTTTGGAACAAAGTGTAGGGTAGGTGTAGGGTAGGTGTAGGGTAGGTGTAGGGTAGGTGTAGGGTAGGTGTAGGGTAGGTGTAGGGTAGGTGTAGGGTAGGTGTAGGGTAGGTGTAGGGTAGGTGTAGGGTAGGTGTAGGGTAGGTGTAGGGTAGGTGTAGGGTAGGTGTAGGGTAGGTGTAGGGTAGGTGTAGGGTAGGTGTAGGGTAGGTGTAGGGTAGGTGTAGGGTAGGTGTAGGGTAGGTGTAGGGTAGGTGTAGGGTAGGTGTAGGGTAGGTGTAGGGTAGGTGTAGGGTAGGTGTAGGGTAGGTGTAGGGTAGGTGTAGGGTAGGTGTAGGGTAGGTGTAGGGTAGGTGTAGGGTAGGTGTAGGGTAGGTGTAGGGTAGGTGTAGGGTAGGTGTAGGGTAGGTGTAGGGTAGGTGTAGGGTAGGTGTAGGGTAGGTGTAGGGTAGGTGTAGGGTAGGTGTAGGGTAGGTGTAGGGTAGGTGTAGGGTAGGTGTAGGGTAGGTGTAGGGTAGGTGTAGGGTAGGTGTAGGGTAGGTGTAGGGTAGGTGTAGGGTAGGTGTAGGGTAGGTGTAGGGTAGGTGTAGGGTAGGTGTAGGGTAGGTGTAGGGTAGGTGTAGGGTAGGTGTAGGGTAGGTGTAGGGTAGGTGTAGGGTAGGTGTAGGGTAGGTGTAGGGTAGGTGTAGGGTAGGTGTAGGGTAGGTGTAGTGTAGGTGTAGGGTAGGTGTAGGGTAGGTGTAGGGTAGGTGTAGGGTAGGTGTAGGGTAGGTGTAGGGTAGGTGTAGGGTAGGTGTAGGGTAGGTGTAGGGTAGGTGTAGGGTAGGTGTAGGGTAGGTTAAGGAATACTTCTCAAAAACACGACAAAGCCGCGAGCTGCTTGCAGCTCGCGCACCAAGCGAATACTAGTTATTATTATAATATATAAAGCTGGATTACCACTCACTCACTGACTCACTCACTGACTCATTGACATAATTGTTCTCCCAGATGGTGGAGGGGGAGGTGGGTATATTTTGACAGATTCGTAAACAAGTAACTCTCGCGAGTAAGGGAAAAGTCCCAAACCTCCCCTTTTCCTCCCCCCTCCTCCCCCCCTCTATCGTATCTCGGAAACTAAGGTACCCGTATTCTGTTTTTTTTACGGAATCGTTTAGAGAAGGTTGGGAAAAGTAAAAATCATTTTTCAAAAATGACCCCCTCGCCCCCCTTCTCCCCCCCTTTAAGCGGATCTCGGAAGTTGAGAGACTTGGAACATTTCTTTTTACAGATTCATATAAAGGGGCAATGCTTTAGTCACAAACAAACCATTTTTCAAAGTTGACCCCCTTGCCCCCCTTCTCCCCCTCCCCCCCCCGTTTTGGCGAATCTTTTTTTCGTGTTTTTTTTACGGATTCGTTTAGAGGAGGCTCGGAAAAGTAAAAACCATTTTTCAAAGTTGACCCCCTCGCCCCCCTTCTCCCCCCCTTTAAGCGGATCTCGGCAGTTGAGAGACTTGGAACATTTCTTTTTTCAGATTCATATAAAGGGGCAATGCTATAGTCACAAACGAACCAGTTTTCAAAGTTGACCCCCTTGCCCCCCTTCTCCCCCTTCCCCCCCCGTTTTGTCGAATCTTTTTTTTTTGTTTTTTTTACGGATTCAGCGTAGGGATCCCGAGTGGAGCGAACCTACGAGACCGAGTGCAGCGCAGGGGGGAGGTGGCGAGCGAAGCGAGCCGGCGACCTCCGTAGCGTAACGAAGGTTGAGTGGGTGAAGCGAAACTCAGTGCCTGGCGACGACATTCAAACATTAGGGTTATGTTTTTTGGAACAAAGTTTAGGGTAGGTGTAGGGTAGGTGTAGGGTAGGTGTAGGATAGGTGTAGGGTAGGTGTAGGGTAGGTGTAGGATAGGTGTAGGGTAGGTGTAGGGTAGGTGTAGGGTAGGTGTAGGGTAGGTGTAGGGTAGGTGTAGGGTAGGTGTAGGGTAGGTGTAGGGTAGGTGCAGGGTAGGTGTAGGGTAGGTGTAGGGTAGGTGTAGGGTAGGTGTAGGGTAGGTGTAGGGTAGGTGTAGGGTAGGTGTAGGGTTGGTGTAGGGTAGGTGTAGGGTAGGTGTAGGGTAGGTGTAGGGTAGGTGTAGGGTAGGTGTAGGGTAGGTGTAGGGTAGGTGTAGGGTAGGTAAAGGAATACTTCTTAAAAACACGACAAAGCCGCGAGCTGCTTGCAGCTCGCGCAGCAAGCAAATACTAGTATATTATATAAAACTGCATTACCACTGACTGACTGACTCACTCACTCATTGACATAATTGTTCTCCCAGATGGTGGATGGGGAGGTGGGTATATTTTGACAGATTCGTAAACAAGTAACTCCCATGAGTATGGGAAAAGTCCCAAACCTCCCCTTTTCCTCCCCCCTCCTCCCCCCCTCTATCGTATCTCGGAAACTAAGGTACCCGTAGTATGTTTTTTTTACGGATTCGTTTAGAGGAGGCTCGGAAAAGTAAAAACCATTTTTCAAATTTGACCCCCTCGCCCCCCTTCTTCCCCCCTTTAAGCGGATCTCGGAAGTTGAGAGACTTGGAACATTTCTTTTTTCAGATTCATATAAAGGGGCAATGCTAAAGTCACAAACAAACCATTTTTCAAAGTTGACCCCCTTGCCCCCCTTCTCCCCCCTCCCCCCCCGTTTTGGCGAATCTTTTTTTTTTGTTTTTTTTTCGGATTCGTTTAGAGGAGGCTCGGAAAAGTAAAAACCATTTTTCAAAGATGACCCCCTCGCCCCCATTCTCCCCCCCTTTAAGCGGATCTCGGAAGTTGAGAGACTTGGAACATTTCTTTTTTCAGATTCATATAAAGGGGCAAAGCTAAAGTCACAAACAAACCATTTTTCAAAGTTGACCCCCTTGCCCCCCATCTCCCCCCTCCCACCCCCCGTTTTGGCGAATCTTTTTTTTACGGATTCAGCGTAGGGATCCCGAGTGGAGCGAACCTACGAGACCGAGTGCAGCGCAGGGGGGAGGTGGCGAGCGAAGCGAGCCGGCGACCTCCGTAGCGTAACGAAGGTTGAGTGGGTGAAGCGAAACTCAGTGCCTGGCGACGACAAGCAAACATTAGGGTTATGTTTTTTGGAACAAAGTTTAGGGTAGGTGTAGGGTAGGTGTAGGGTAGGTGTAGGGTAGGTGTAGGGTAGGTGTAGGGTAGGTGTAGGGTAGGTGTAGGGTAGGTGTAGGGTAGGTGTAGGGTAGGTGTAGGGTAGGTGTAGGGTAGGTGTAGGGTAGGTGTAGGGTAGGTGTAGGGTAGGTGTAGGGTAGGTGTAGGGTAGGTGTAGGGTAGGTGTAGGGTAGGCGTAGGGTAGGCGTAGGGTAGGCGTAGGGTACGCGTAGGGTAGGCGTAGGGTTGGCGTAGGGTAGGTGTAGGGTAGGTGTAGGGTAGGTGTAGGGTAGGTGTAGGGTAGGTGTAGGGTAGGTGTAGGGTAGGTTTAGGGTAGGTGTAGGGACAAAAACACGCGGGTGTAGGGACAACAACACGCGAGCTGCTTGCAGCTCGCGCACCAAGCAAATACTAGTTATACTATATAAAACTGCATTACCACTGACTGACTGACATAATTGTTCTCCCAGATGGTGGATGGGGAGGTGGGTATATTTTGACAGATTCGTAAACAAGTAACTCCCGTGAGTATGGGAAAAGTCCCAAACCTCCCCTTTTCCTCCCCCCTCCTCCCCCCCTCTATCGTATCTCGGAAACTAAGGTACCCGTAGTATGTTTTTTTTACGGATTCGTTTAGAGGAGGCTCGGAAAAGTAAAAACCATTTTTCAAATTTGACCCCCTCGCCCCCCTTCTCCCCCCCTTTAAGTGGATCTCGGAAGTTGAGAGACTTGGAACATTTCTTTTTTCAGATTCATATAAAGGGGCAATGCTAAAGTCACAAACAAACCATTTTTCAAAGTTGACCCCCCTGCCCCCCTTCTCCCCTCTCCCCCCCCGTTTTGGCGAATCTTTTTTTTTTGTTTTTTTTTTCGGATTCGTTTAGAGGAGGCTCGGAAAAGTAAAAACCATTTTTCAAAGATGACCCCCTCGCCCCCATTCTCCCCCCCTTTAAGCGGATCTCGGAAGTTGAGAGACTTGGAACATTTCTTTTTTCAGATTCATATAAAGGGGCAATGCTATAGTCACAAACGAACCAGTTTTCAAAGTTGACCCCCTTGCCCCCCTTCTCCCCCCTCCCCCCCCGTTTTGGCGAATCTTTTTTTTTTGTTTTTTTTACGGATTCAGCGTAGGGATCCCGAGTGGAGCGAACCTACGAGACCGAGTGCAGCGCAGGGGGGAGGTGGCGAGCGAAGCGAGCCGGCGACCTCCGTAGCGTAACGAAGGTTGAGTGGGTGAAGCGAAACTCAGTGCCTGGCGACGACAATCAAACATTAGGGTTATGTTTTTTGGAACAAAGTTTAGGGTAGGTGTAGGGTAGGTGTAGGGTAGGTGTAGGGTAGGTGTAGGGTAGGTGTAGGGTAGGTGTAGGGTAGGTGTAGGGTAGGTGTAGGGTAGGTGTAGGGTAGGTGTAGGGTAGGTGTAGGGTAGGTGTAGGGTAGGTGTAGGGTAGGTGTAGGGTAGGTGTAGGGTAGGTGTAGGGTAGGTGTAGGGTAGGTGTAGGGTAGGTGTAGGGTAGGTGTAGGGTAGGTGTAGGGTAGGTGTAGGGACAACAACACGCGAGCTGCTTGCAGCTCGCGCACCAAGCAAATACTAGTTATACTATATAAAACTGCATTACCACTCACTCACTGACTCACTGACTCATTGACATAATTGTTCTCCCAGATGGTGGAGGGGAAGGTGGGTATATTTTGACAGATTCGTAAACAAGTAACTCCCGTGAGTATGGGAAAAGTGCCAAACCTCTCCTTTTCCCCCCCCTTCCTCCCCCCCTCTATCGTATCTCGGAAACTAAGGTACCCGTATTTTTTGTTTTTTACGGATTCGTTTAGAGGAGGCTCGGAAAAGTAAAAACCATTTTTCAAAGTTGACCCCCTCGCCCCCCTTCTCCCCCCCTTTAAGCGAATCTCGGAAGTTGAGAGACTTGGAACATTTCTTTTTTCAGTTTCATGTATAGGGGTAATGCTATAGTCACAAACGAACCAGTTTTCAAAGTTGACCCCCTTGCCACCCTTCCTCCCCCCCCCCCCCGTTTTGGCGAATTTTTTTTTCCAGTTTTTTTTACGGATTCGTTTAGAGGAGGCTCGGAAAAGTAAAAACCATTTTTCAAAGTTGACCTCCTCGCCCCCCTTCTTCCCCCCTTTAAGCGGATCGCGGAAGTTGAGAGACTTGGAACATTTCTTTTTTCAGATTCATATAAAGGGGCAATGCTATAGTCACAAACAAACCATTTTTCAGAGTTGACCCCCTTGCACCCTTCTTCCCCCTCCCCCCCCCGTTTTGTCGAACCTTTTATTTGTTTTTTTTACGGATTCAGCGTAGGGATCCCGAGTGGAGCGAACCTACGAGACCGAGTGCAGCGCAGGGGGGAGGTGGCGAGCAAAGCGAGCCGGCGACCTCCGTAGCGTAACGAAGGTTGAGTGGGTGAAGCGAAACTCAGTGCCTGGCGACGACAAGCAAACATTAGGGTTATGTGTTTTGGAACAAAGTGTAGGGTAGGTGTAGGGTAGGGTAGGTGTAGGGTAGGTGTAGGGTAGGTGTAGGGTAGGTGTAGGGTAGGTGTAGGGTAGGTGTAGGGTAGGTGTAGGGTAGGTGTAGGGTAGGTGTAGGGTAGGTGTAGGGTAGGTGTAGGGTAGGTGTAGGGTAGGTGTAGGGTAGGTGTAGGGTAGGTGTAGGGTAGGTGTAGGGTAGGTGTAGGGTAGGTGTAGGGTAGGTGTAGGGTAGGTGTAGGGTAGGTGTAGGGTAGGTGTAGGGTAGGTGTAGGGTAGGTGTAGGGTAGGTGTAGGGTAGGTGTAGGGTAGGTGTAGGGTAGGTGTAGGGTAGGTGTAGGGTAGGTGTAGGGTAGGTGTAGGGTAGGTGTAGGGTAGGTGTAGGGTAGGTGTAGGGTAGGTGTAGGGTAGGTGTAGGGTAGGTGTAGGGTAGGTGTAGGGTAGGTGTAGGGTAGGTGTAGGGTAGGTGTAGGGTAGGTGTAGGGTAGGTGTAGGGTAGGTGTAGGGTAGGTGTAGGGTAGGTGTAGGGTAGGTGTAGGGTAGGTGTAGGGTAGGTGTAGGGTAGGTGTAGGGTAGGTGTAGGGTAGGTGTAGGGTAGGTGTAGGGTAGGTGTAGGGTAGGTGTAGGGTAGGTGTAGGGTAGGTGTAGGGTAGGTGTAGGGTAGGTGTAGGGTAGGTGTAGGGTAGGTGTAGGGTAGGTGTAGGGTAGGTGTAGGGTAGGTGTAGGGTAGGTGTAGGGTAGGTGTAGGGTAGGTGTAGGGTAGGTGTAGGGTAGGTGTAGGGTAGGTGTAGGGTAGGTGTAGGGTAGGTGTAGGGTAGGTGTAGGGTAGGTGTAGGGTAGGTGTAGGGTAGGTGTAGGGTAGGTGTAGGGTAGGTGTAGGGTAGGTGTAGGGTAGGTGTAGGGTAGGTGTAGGGTAGGTGTAGGGTAGGTGTAGGGTAGGTGTAGGGTAGGTGTAGGGTAGGTGTAGGGTAGGTGTAGGGTAGGTGTAGGGTAGGTGTAGGGTAGGTGTAGGGTAGGTGTAGGGTAGGTGTAGGGTAGGTGTAGGGTAGGTGTAGGGTAGGTGTAGGGTAGGTGTAGGGTAGGTGTAGGGTAGGTGTAGGGTAGGTGTAGGGTAGGTGTAGGGTAGGTGTAGGGTAGGTGTAGGGTAGGTGTAGGGTAGGTGTAGGGTAGGTGTAGGGTAGGTGTAGGGTAGGTGTAGGGTAGGTGTAGGGTAGGTGTAGGGTAGGTGTAGGGTAGGTGTAGGGTAGGTGTAGGGTAGGTGTAGGGTAGGTGTAGGGTAGGTGTAGGGTAGGTGTAGGGTAGGTGTAGGGTAGGTGTAGGGTAGGTGTAGGGTAGGTGTAGGGTAGGTGTAGGGTAGGTGTAGGGTAGGTGTAGGGTAGGTGTAGGGTAGGTGTAGGGTAGGTGTAGGGTAGGTGTAGGGTAGGTGTAGGGTAGGTGTAGGGTAGGTGTAGGGTAGGTGTAGGGTAGGTGTAGGGTAGGTGTAGGGTAGGTGTAGGGTAGGTGTAGGGTAGGTGTAGGGTAGGTGTAGGGTAGGTGTAGGGTAGGTGTAGGGTAGGTGTAGGGTAGGTGTAGGGTAGGTGTAGGGTAGGTGTAGGGTAGGTGTAGGGTAGGTGTAGGGTAGGTGTAGGGTAGGTGTAGGGTAGGTGTAGGGTAGGTGTAGGGTAGGTGTAGGGTAGGTGTAGGGTAGGTGTAGGGTAGGTGTAGGGTAGGTGTAGGGTAGGTGTAGGGTAGGTGTAGGGTAGGTGTAGGGTAGGTGTAGGGTAGGTGTAGGGTAGGTGTAGGGTAGGTGTAGGGTAGGTGTAGGGTAGGTGTAGGGTAGGTGTAGGGTAGGTGTAGGGTAGGTGTAGGGTAGGTGTAGGGTAGGTGTAGGGTAGGTGTAGGGTAGGTGTAGGGTAGGTGTAGGGTAGGTGTAGGGTAGGTGTAGGGTAGGTGTAGGGTAGGTGTAGGGTAGGTGTAGGGTAGGTGTAGGGTAGGTGTAGGGTAGGTGTAGGGTAGGTGTAGGGTAGGTGTAGGGTAGGTGTAGGGTAGGTGTAGGGTAGGTGTAGGGTAGGTGTAGGGTAGGTGTAGGGTAGGTGTAGGGTAGGTGTAGGGTAGGTGTAGGGTAGGTGTAGGGTAGGTGTAGGGTAGGTGTAGGGTAGGTGTAGGGTAGGTGTAGGGTAGGTGTAGGGTAGGTGTAGGGTAGGTGTAGGGTAGGTGTAGGGTAGGTGTAGGGTAGGTGTAGGGTAGGTGTAGGGTAGGTGTAGGGTAGGTGTAGGGTAGGTGTAGGGTAGGTGTAGGGTAGGTGTAGGGTAGGTGTAGGGTAGGTGTAGGGTAGGTGTAGGGTAGGTGTAGGGTAGGTGTAGGGTAGGTGTAGGGTAGGTGTAGGGTAGGTGTAGGGTAGGTGTAGGGTAGGTGTAGGGTAGGTGTAGGGTAGGTGTAGGGTAGGTGTAGGGTAGGTGTAGGGTAGGTGTAGGGTAGGTGTAGGGTAGGTGTAGGGTAGGTGTAGGGTAGGTGTAGGGTAGGTGTAGGGTAGGTGTAGGGTAGGTTAAGGAATACTTCTCAAAACCACGACAAAGCCGCGAGCTGCTTGCAGCTCGCGCACCAAGCAAATACTAGTTATACTATATAAAACTGCATTACCACTGACTGACTCACTCACTGACTCATTGACATAATTGTTCTCCCAGATGGTGGAGGGGGAGGTGGGTATATTTTGACAGATTCGTAAACAAGTAACTCCCGTGAGTATGGGAAAAGTCCCAAACCTCCCCTTTTCCTCCCCCCTCCTCCCCCCCTCTATCGTATCTCTGAAACTAAGGTACCCGTAGTATGTTTTTTTTACGGATTCGTTTAGAGGAGGCTCGGAAAAGTAAAGACCATTTTTCAAAGTTGACCCCCTCGCCCCCCTTCTCCCCCCCTTTAAGCGGATCTCGAAAGTTGGAACATTTGGAACATTTATTTTTTCAGGTTCATATAAAGGGGCAATGCTATCGTCACAAACAAACCATTTTTCATAGTTGACCCCCTTGCCCCCCTTCTCCCCCCTTCCCCCCCCGTTTTGGCGAATCTTTTTTTTTCGTTTTTTTACGGATTCGTTTAGAGGAGGCTCGGAAAAGTAAAAACCATTTTTCAAAGTTGGCCCCCTCGCCCCTCTTCTCCCCCCCTTTAAGCGGATCTCGGAAGTTGAGAGACTTGGAACATTTCTTTTTTCAGATTCATATAAAGGGGCAATGCTATAGTCACAAACAAACCATTTTTCATAGTTGACCCCCTTGCCCCCAATCTCCCCCCTCCCCCCCCCCGTTTTGGCGAATCTTTTTTTTGTTTTTTTTACGGATTCAGCGTAGGGATCCCGAGAGGAGCGAACCAACGAGACCGAGTGCAGCGCAGGGGGGAGGTGGCGAGCGAAGCGAGCCGGCGACCTCCGTAGCGTAACGAAGGTTGAGTGGGTGAAGCGAAACTCAGTGCCTGGCGACGACAAGCAAACATTAGGGTTATGTTTTTTGGAACAAAGTGTAGTGTAGGTGTAGGGTAGGTGTAGGGTAGGTGTAGGGTAGGTGTAGGGTAGGTGTAGGGTAGGTGTAGGGTAGGTGTAGGGTAGGTGTAGGGTAGGTGTAGGGTAGGTGTAGGGTAGGTGTAGGGTAGGTGTAGGGTAGGTGTAGGGTAGGTGTAGGGTAGGTGTAGGGTAGGTGTAGGGTAGGTGTAGGGTAGGTGTAGGGTAGGTGTAGGGTAGGTGTAGGGTAGGTGTAGGGTAGGTGTAGGGTAGGTGTAGGGTAGGTGTAGGGTAGGTGTAGGGTAGGTGTAGGGTAGGTGTAGGGTAGGTGTAGGGTAGGTGTAGGGTAGGTGTAGGGTAGGTGTAGGGTAGGTGTAGGGTAGGTGTAGGGTAGGTGTAGGGTAGGTGTAGGGTAGGTGTAGGGTAGGTGTAGGGTAGGTGTAGGGTAGGTGTAGGGTAGGTGTAGGGTAGGTGTAGGGTAGGTGTAGGGTAGGTGTAGGGTAGGTGTAGGGTAGGTGTAGGGTAGGTGTAGGGTAGGTGTAGGGTAGGTGTAGGGTAGGTGTAGGGTAGGTGTAGGGTAGGTGTAGGGTAGGTGTTAAGGAATACTCCTCAAAAACACGACAAAGCCGCGAGCTGCTTGCAGCTCGCGCACCAAGCAAATACTAGTTCTTATTATATTTATGGAATCATCGTCGCTGATCAAAATGTCACTTTGCTTACAGCCCCACTTCTGAACCTTCCTTGCTGATAAAAACCTGTGTGTAGATGTTAGGATTCTAATATTCACATGGTTTCAACCATCACTCGAATAATTTAAATAAAACTTAAGCCATACGCCATTTATTTCGGAACAATATAAATTGTGTAGAATTTTCACGTTTCATATCTACGTGTGAACATGTTAAGCATAATTTAGTTCAGTTTGACCTTTACTGTGTGGTAGGCTTTATGTTATTGCTAGAGAATTTTCCTTTTCATATTATCATTTACTATGTTTGTCTGGGTTATACGTACATTTCGTACGTGACTGCTTATTGAAAGGAATTTGCGGCATCGAATAGTTGGTTTATCGACACCTGTTTGCTGTATCGCGATGGGAGAGTTCTTTTAATGTTTGTAATATTTCTTTGTGATGTAAGGGGGGATATTTTCGTATATGGTTAGGTTAGGAAGCAATATAAAAAGTTTTGCTTGAACAATATCATTGTCTTTTTGTGTTAGATTTGTTTTTAACCGACTTACCAAAAAGGAGGAGGTTCTATGTTCGACATTATGTATGTTTTGTGTATGTTCACCGATATCTCCGTCATTTGACAACCGATTTTGAAAATTCTATTTAAAATTCAATTTTGATTGGAAGAGCATGTTTCGAAATTGGTCCCGTTTTAATTTGGTGAAGATCTGATGAAGAACTTCGGAGATATACAACAGAACTCTTCAATAAATAACGGCAAATCTCTCGGGATTGCTGCAATCGCATGTCTGTTTATTGTTTATACCATCTCATAACATAACATCACGCCAGTACGCTCGAAAGGGGTACGCAGATCCCTCATTTCACCGATTATGTTCATGTTTCATGTTATTCGGGTAATCTATTCTGGCGTTATAGGTACTTACTTACTATACAACTTGCCTATTAGGTAGGTACAACTAAAAAGGGTAAAATAAAAAACACTTTTTTGCAAAAAAATACTACCGACTTCCAAATAAAAAACTACAAAGTGAAAAATAACTTTATTTTTGGAAGTCGGTGTCTATATAGCATAAAAATTGGTAGGTACCTACGAAAGATGAAAGACACATATTTGGAAGTCTGTAGTATTTTTTTGCAAAAAAGTATTTTTATTAAAAATTGTGCATGACAACATGCTGCTAATGGGCTTGTCCCGATTTCAAAGGCAGAGCAGC
>CAOCPI010000002.1:0-108730 GCA_948252205.1 Orthosia incerta
CAGTCGGAGGATACACCTGGTTTTGCTCGCGAATATGTATCCTCCGACTGCACAGGATGATTTTCTTCTTGTTTACGTCTTTTTAGTTTAGCAGTCGGGTTTTTTATTTTTTTTAATTAACTTTTTTGTTTAACTGTTGTAGGGGATCCCTGCACTTAGTGATGATACCGGGGCGATTCTATGGGGATGATGATGAAATAAAACCGACCACCGCGAATGTCCGTTGAACACTGATTTATTGATTTAATGTACTTACACAAATTAGCTTAGTGATAGGTACGAAATGCTGAGTGCACAGAATGCACGGCGCGTGAGTATGAAAAATAATGTGCGGTTCCGTACATCCTGCCCGCAATCAGACAACTGATATGATTGATTAACAGAAAATTAAATTAAGAGACAAGTAAAATAGTAAAATAAAATGATATAGATTGCTAATGATACAAATGTGAAAATACTAACTAAACGACTATTCTACGGTACACATGGGCGAGGTAGCCCTGTCTACACCACTGATTGTGAACACTTCACTACACTTTTGCACTGATGATCCACGCGATGCCGGTGCGACCGCCACAGGCCCCACCCCGAGAGCCTCTTGGCCCTGGGGGGCCGGCGACGCTGATGCCCTGCCCGTACTTCGTTGGCTTTTGATGAGGTACACGACGACGCCACCCAAGATGATTACCGAAGCTACACTGATGTACAACACAGTGTAGTGATGAATGTCGTGAATGCTCAGATCTGTAGATGACTGTTCCTTAACCTCGTCAATCTGAGCCCTTAATTTATTCCAAATAAAATGATGATCTTCAGCTTCACTGAAGTTCTCTGGCGCAGACGTTTTCATGATTTTGTTTAGTACGGACACCTCTGGGACTTCGATGTGATGATGAATATTCACGTGATTGATGAAATTGTTATGGGCATAGATACTGAAGGTCTCTCCTTTCAATGTGCAACCTTGACCTAGGGTAATAATCCCGTTGCCGACAAGGTTCACCATTGTGATTCCGTTGGCGCAAATAATGCGAGTTTGGCATTCCGAGCAACATGTGTACAACCAGCTGTTCGGCCTGTGTAATTTGATCCATTGCTCGTCACATGATGATTTTACGGAGTGGCATAGTTGCTTTTTATTGAATAATTTGATTTCGCAAATTGATTGTTTCATGTTTAGATTGTAGATGGGCATGTTTAATGAACATAACAAGATATCGTTAGGGACATGAGTACATGATTGAAGGTCCGCTTCTGATAGGAGAAATGCTGTATCCTTGCGCAAATTGTAGGCTATGAGCGGTACTGATGGAATGAGATGATAATATTGTTGTCCTCTCTTTTGCGAAATTGATATGATTTTGTTCAACTCAAACAGTTCGTTACTTATGAGTGGAACCTTGATCTCAATGATTAAGTAGTTAGAGAAGACTCTAGACGAAACCTTTAGTAACCGGTACAAATCCTTGACATTCCTTAAGTCCACAGGTATCGTAAGTTTACCATTCAGTCGACTGGAGATAGTGCTCAGCTGATACGATAACTGCTCCGGTGACAGCAAATGGCTGTCAATGCGCCCGTGTGAAATATCTGTTACGGTTCCGATTAGCGTTTGCTGAATCCAACGAATATTTGTGAGAATTATTGATGCTGCTAGTGCCGATGAGGTAATGTAAAGACTATCTTCGTTTGCGAGACGTACCTTATTCACCTCAGATGATATATGTTGTAGATGTTGCTTGATAAATGAAAATTGTTTATTCATGATATCCTCGTTACGGCGTACGATGTTGAACTCAGATTCTAAGATGCTTGTTTGTTTTTTTTATAAGTTTCTGTAGATGTGCTTCATTATTTCGATGTCACCCTTATATTTTTCAGCAAACCTTTCGTCTAGTACACCGAATAACGAGTTGGCAATATAACCCACGCCGTCCACTAGGCCTCTCTTTAGCCTCTTTGGACTTTGATATTTAAGTAACATATCATAATGTTCAATGTCACTTATTTCGTGCTCTAATTGATGAATGATACTCTGATATTGTTTATTTGCCTGAGTTATGCATAATGACTTGATATGATTGACGTAACTCTTGATCTCGGCTAACCCTTTCCAGTATGTCGTCATATTGTAGTAGACAACTAGACGCCATTCGTCCTGGATGTACTGAAGATTGGATATTCTATCGAAGTAAATAGCTTGATTCTGATCTAATGACGTCAGATTATACGATTCTTGATTGGGTATATTTTCCGCTGAAGTCGATGATAATAACATGAAAAATAGTAATATGAAGCTAGTGAATAGATTCTTCAATGAAACGTTGTTGCGAGGAAGTCGCTTTCTCTTGCTTCGCTCATCTGATTTGTTTTGATGGTTGACTTTTTCATCCTGACTTGTATCCTCGTTTACTGGTAACAACACAAGTCTGGTGACTGGACGTTGAATGATATTATTTTTGGTTTTTAAGCTGACTACCCTTACATAGCCATCTCTCCCAGGATGAACTGCTTGAATACGTCCTAGCGCCCACTTGCCGGGTGGCAAGTTTTCGTCCTTGATAAGAACGACATCGTCCACTTCGAAGTTCCTACTTGGCTTACGCCATTTTGATCTAGCCTGCAGTTGCTGTAAATATTCGCTTGACCACCTTTTCCAAAGGTGTTTGTTCATTGATTGAATGAGTTGCCACCTAGTTGACTGGTTTATGTGATCTGGATCAGTCTGTGGTCTAGATAGAAGCGGGCCGCCGATCAAGAAATGACCTGGCGTAAGAACGTCGTCTTCAGGGCTCTCTGTCAACTGACAGAGGGGCCTTGAGTTCAGACATGCCTCGATTTGAAATAGAAGTGTAGTAAATTCCTCGTAAGTGAGTTTCTGATCTCCGATGATGCGTTTCAGATGATATTTGAGGCTTTTCACCGCAGCCTCCCAAAGACCGCCTGCACTTGGCCATGCAGGAGCGTTGAAGTGCCACTTTATGTTCATGTCATTGATGTTATTGAAGAAATCGGTGTTGATTGTGGCTATGATGTCTTGATATTCCTTCTTTATGATACGGTTGGCACCTACGAAATTTGTGCCATTATCACTGTAAACGTGACTTGGTGTTCCACGACGGGCCGAAAACCTACGAAAGGCTGCTAGAAATGATGGAGTACTGAGATCAGAAACTAGCTCCAGATGAACAGCCTTGGTAGACAAACAAACAAACACAGCAATATAGCCCTTAACGGTTTTGATTCCACGTCCCTTATTAGCCTTCAGCTCGACGTGTCCGGTAAAATCGACACCGGTGTGAGAGAAAGGTCGTGACGGGGTGACTCGTGGTTGTGGAAGATCGGCCATGATTTGATGATATTGCGTTTGAGTAAAGCGCTGACACTTAACGCATGATCTCAACTTCCTTTTGACGGTACGGATTCCACTGATGATCCAATACCTGTCTCTGATGTATGAAAGTGTCAGTCGCGGGCCTCCGTGCAATGTGGTAATATGAGCCTGATCAATGATTAAATCTGTGAGACGACTGTGGCTTGATAATATGATAGGGTGCTTTGATGAGTCGTTGATGCGTGCGTTTTTCAGTCGTCCACCTACTCTAAGGAGACCGTGTTCATCTATGAATGGATTAAGACATGATATTTTGCTTCTTGGATGCACATGCCCCTTTTGATTGATAAACAATATATCTTCATGAAATTGTTTTAGTTGGTCATCTTTGATAATGATATTCAATGCATTGTTCAATTCTGATGACGTTAAAACATCTGATTTTGATGTGCGTTTACCTCGTGATTGCGTTATGAAACGCGAGACCCAAGCGACGATTCTCAGAATGCGAGTTAAGGAACTGTAGTTCTGTAGTAACTCGTGTATCAATGAAATATGATTTTGATATAAAGCCGTGTTTACACTAGGCTTCTTGGTTTCCAAATCTGGTGATTGATATGAGGTGGTAGGGAGGGTGCTTTGTTCGAAATTGGTTATCCATTTCGGACCCTGCCACCACAGCGGATGGCTTGAAAGCTTCCGTGACGTCAGACCCCGAGTAGCGCAATCTGCTGCATTCTCTTCGGACCTCACATGATGCCAACTTGAGGGTGGAATGATAATAGTGATTTTGTTGATTCTGTTAGCTACGAATTGTTTCCATTTCTTCACGTCGCCTTGGATCCACCCTAGAACTATCATCGAGTCTGTCCAGGCGTAAATCTCCACATCTTGATTTGATAATGGTTCCATGACTTTCTTGATAAGTTGAGATAGTAGTAGCGCACCACATAACTCTAGTCGTGGTAATGATACCTTTTTTGCCAGTGGTGCTAACTTTGTTTTTGCTACAGCGAGCGTTGATGTGCGATCACCCTTATTGTCCTTAGCTACTACATACACAACACATGCGTATGCTTTGTCGGATGCGTCACAAAATCCATGGATTTGATATGATTGGTTTGTGTTGCCGAGATAACGTGGAATGATAAATTGATCTATGGTGTTGAAATCATTCTTGATCTGAATCCAGTCATCTTGAATCGGTTGCGGAACTTCTTCGTCCCATGATAAATGTGATGACCATGCGTTTTGAAAAAGCAGTTTTGCTCTGATTGATAATGGTGACAGCCAGCCTAAGGGGTCAAATATCTTTGAAATTTCCGAAAGTAGCTGTCTCTTTGTGACGCGTTTATCGTGATAATCCAATTGATTTTGAAAGGTGAAGCTATCCGTTGATGAGTTCCATCTTAATCCAAGTGTTTTTCTTGTTTCCGAGCACTTGAAGTCTAATGGGTTGTTGAGTTGATCTGGTGATAGATCTACCAGGAGGTCCGGTACGTTACTGGACCATTTCCGGAGGTTCATACCAGCTCCCTTCAGCGTCTCAATGAGTTGATGCTGAAGCTCCTTCGCTTGTTGAATGGTATTTGCTCCACTAAATAGATCGTCCATATAAAATGATTGACTCAGGGCTGACGAAGCTAGAGGATACTTGTCGGCATCGTCTATTGCCAGCTGTTTTAACGTTCGCATCGCTAAGTATGGAGCGGCCTTAGTACCGTATGTTACGGTAGTAAGATGATATTCGTTAAGTATTTCTTGAGATGATTGCCGCCAAATGATTGATTGAAGATGACGATCGGATTGCCTGATAATGATTTGGCGAAACATTTTCTCTATGTCTGCCGTGATAACGTAACTGTACGTTCTCCAGGTTAAGATGAGTGTCATGAGGTCTTTTTGTAGATTTGGTCCGCAGCACATGAGGTCATTTAGGCTTTTTCCTGATGTTGATTTCGCTGACGCATTGAAAACGACTCTAAGTTTTGTTGTTGTTGAGTCTAATTTCATTACGCCATGATGTGGTAAGAAGTAGGCACGTTTTGATTCATCGACATTATTAGCCGTACACATGTGACCCAGTTGTTGATATTCCGACATAAACGTTTTATAATTTTCTGCAAATGATTCATTATTGCACATTTTTCTTTCCAACTGTTTGAATTGTGCGATAGCCTTAGATTTTGATGATCCAAGCTGATTTTCATATTCGGGTTTCATGGGTATGCCAACCTCGTATCTACCAGTATCCAAACGACGAGTAGCTTGCTGATAAAACTCTTCACAGTACTGCTCCTCACGGGTAAGGGGTGATGATGATGTTTCTACGTCCTCTATCTCCCAATATTTTGATAGTTCTGATAAGTCATTCGTCGCGATATGACAGTTAAATGTGCGAACATTGCCAGACAGGATCCAACCGAGTGCGGTCTGTTGCGCAATCGGAGCCTGCGCTGGTCCTTTGATGAGACCGTCCATGATGATTTGAGAATAGATACTCACATCCAAGAGAATATCTATTGGCTTAGACACGTTGTATTCTGGATCTGCTAATTGAAGATGCTGAATGTGAGGCCATGATTGTTTTTTGAATGGTGCACCAGGCAAGCAGTTAGCGACTTTAGGCAGAACCAGTGTTTCTGTAGTAAAATGATAGTCGCCGTAGATAGATTGACAGTCGATTGATACCCGTCCTTTGCTTTGTCTAGTACCAGCACCTATCCCTGATACTGATGCGTTGTATCGTTGACGCTGCAACCCTAATCGCTGAACAGCGTTTTCCGATATTAATGATATTTGTGATCCCTGGTCTAGAAGTGCCCTAAGGAACACGTAGCTGCCGTCGGAACACTTGACTTTGATTGACAGCGTGGTTAACAATAACTCTTCGTCCTCCCCTGCGACATGATTAACGTTAGGGTGGTTATTTGACGATTTTGATGATGAGACACAACACGCTTCATGGAGTATTGTGTGATGATCTCCTTGACAGGTTTTGCAACGTTTCGTTGAAGTGCATTGATTTCCGTCGTGACTGAATAAACAATTTCGACATATATTTGATTTCGTCACCAATTTCAATTGTACATCTGATGTCATTTTCATAAATTTTTGGCACGATAGCAAATTGCGAGCATGATTTGAATTGCATACAGTGCATTTCGATGTTTGCGTAATGATGGCCTGATAATTTTTGTTAGCGAAACCTTTATTATAGTTTTGCTTATTATGCGATTGATTTGGGTTCCTTTTGCTTGATGATGAGGGTTCCTTAGTAGTTTTAATGGGTTCAAGAG
The DNA here is from genome assembly GCA_948252205.1 of Orthosia incerta. Taxonomy (NCBI): domain Eukaryota; kingdom Metazoa; phylum Arthropoda; class Insecta; order Lepidoptera; family Noctuidae; genus Orthosia; species Orthosia incerta. Next base: position 6,634 of record CAOCPI010000002.1, read on the forward strand.
CAGTAAATTTACTCTCGAGATAAGACATTAATTCCTCCAGCTTTGGTAGGTCACGAGGATTCCTGCGTGCTTCTTTGTACCCAGCATATGTTTCTGGGTCCAGTTTTTTGCAGAGCAAGTGAACCAACAACGGATCCCATGTATTCGTATCAGCACCGAGATTGTGTATCGCGTGAATACATTCGGTTGAGGTATCGTATAAACCTTTGATGTCTAATGATGTTTGCCTTTGGATGTTGGGTTGATTAAGGAAGATTTCGATGTGATTGGTAAAAAGAAGTTGAGTATTATTGTACCGATGTAGTAAGATATCCCACGCTGCATCGTAGTTATCTGATGATATATGGAGATGATGAATAATACGCTCTGCCTCCCCCTTAAGTTTTCCCTTAAGATGCTGCATCTTCTGAGCTTTCGTGATCGAATTGTTGTTATGAATTGTCTCGGTGACAAGTCATAAAATGTTGGCCATTGTGTGTAGTTCCCGCTAAATGACGGTATATCAATGTGCGGGGTTGATCTCTCTAAATGAGATGTTGAGGAGATTTTCTTATTCAGCTCTCTTTTGATGTTTTTGTAGACCAATTCATGATTGTTAAACTCCTCGTCGTATGATAAGTCACCTCCAGCTAGGATATGATCGATTTGCAAATGTTGCGTATCTATCATTGTCCACTTTACTTGGATGTTTTTGAGCTCATCCTCAAGTTCCCATTTGTCCGATATCTGATCAATCTTGATACCTTTGACCAGCCGAGTAAATGCCCTAAAGTTCGTGCGTTGCAGCGATATTAGTTCGTCTAACTTGCCATCAGGTTGAGTTGATTTGTTTGATTTGCCGTAAGACGAAATGAGATTCCGTACAAATTGATAATGATCTTTGCCCTTTTGATACGTGTTGTCGAGGAAATAGTCGACCGCCGCATCTTTATGCTCCGATATTTGCTTATGATTTTGTTCGAACTCTCCCCAGAGGTCGTCTATCGCGTCTAAACGTTTCCTGAGGTATTCCGTAGTTTTGCGAGAATCCGAGTCCTTGCTAAAGTTGACCTTGATGGTAGTAAAATTGGCGATGATTTCCGATTGACGGGCAATAAGATCTTCCATGATGTAGGTAGGTAAAAGGAACAGTCTTACTTGGAAATATGATGATCCACGTGATGACGATGCTGATTGTGGACGCTGAACCCTTGCGCCACCCGATGATGTGCTCCAGGGAGCCTGATGATGATGATGGTGATATCACGCCGTGATTTCCTTACCACGACCGTGCTGTTGACCTAAGCTCAAGTCAAGTGTAACTCAAGTATAGGATGAGAGAGTGAAAAAAAGAGTTTCTCACTGGTTTGATCACAGAACCACGTTCGCGAGAGATTGCCACTGAGCTGTGCGCGCGCTAGCTCAAAGTACCGCGACGAGGTCCTGATGCTAATCTCGAAGGACCAAAATAAATGTAGGGGATCCCTGCACTTAGTGATGATACCGGGGCGATTCTATGGGGATGATGATGAAATAAAACCGACCACCGCGAATGTCCGTTGAACACTGATTTATTGATTTAATGTACTTACACAAATTAGCTTAGTGATAGGTACGAAATGCTGAGTGCACAGAATGCACGGCGCGTGAGTATGAAAAATAATTCTTAATTCTTAATTCTTTATTGTACACGAAAAATTACATATACAACATGAGTGATTATAAAGTTGATGTACAAAGGCGAGCTTAACTCAAAGAAGAGTTTTCTACCAGCAAACCTTAGAGTGATAGAGAGAGAGTTTATAAAAGAAGAGAAGTAGTCCAGTGTACAATTTTAGAATAATATAAAATAAATCATGAATATACATACATAAGCATAAAATATACATACATATATAAGTACAAAATATACATACATAAGTACAAAATATAAATACATAGGTACAAAATATCCATATACTAATATTATGTCATTCCGAAAGAAAATGATCCTTGATTTTCCTCTTGAAGACATTCAGAGAAGGGCTGTCGCGTAGGGAATGTGGTAGAGAGTTCCAGAGACGCACTGCAGTAACAGTGAAGGAGCCATCATAGCGGCTGGAAGTGTGACGTGGGGTACGAAGGAGAAGGGAAGTGGAAGTGCGACAGGGTTTACCCCTCGGGACAAAATACTCAAAGCGTTCACGAAGGTATTGAGGAGAATTAGGACTGTGTAGGATAGTATAGAGGAGAGATAGGATATGGGTATCTCGACGACGCCGAATCGGCAGCCACTTCAATTTGGTCCGAAACTCCGACACGTGGTCGTATTTGCGGAGGCCAAAAATAAAGCGGATGCACAAGTTCTGCAGTCGCTCGAGTTTATTTAGGAGTACCTCCGTTGCATCAAGAAAACAGACATCCGCATAGTCTATGAGCGGTAGAAGAAGAGATTGAGCAAGAGTGACCTTAGTGCGAAATGGTAAGAATTTTTGGAGACGTTTAAGAGACTGAAAAGAGTAGAAGACCCTCTTACTTACATCAGCAACATGAACCTCCCAAGAGAGGTTAGTATCCATATAGACGCCTAGGTTTTTCACGCTTTTCGAATAGTATATGGGTACTGAATCATAAACTACTGGTGGGAGGGCCTGGTGATTTAAAAGGCTGAGCATGTATCTACCACCAACAATGAGCGCTTGAGATTTGGTTGGGTTCAGTAAGAGTCCAAAGGATTTTGCCCACTTGTTAATATTTTCAAGGTCACTATTGATGGCAGACACAGCCCCAACCAGATCACCCACTTTAAAGTGTCGATATAGCTGCAAGTCGTCTGCATAGAGATGATAGTTAGAAGTTAGGACCTTAGTGATAGCATTTATGAAAATTGAGAAGAGGAGAGGAGAGAGGACGCCACCCTGGGGAACGCCCGCAGTCAAGTCACACCAGTCAGAGGAGTCCTCATCGGATCGAACAGTCTGCGAGCGGCCCCGAAGATAAGATTTGAACCATTCAATTACCGAAGCAGAGACATTAAGAGAGGAAAGGATTCCTAAGAGTATGTCAAAGTCAACTGAGTTAAAAGCACTGCTGAAGTCCAGTAGAACCAATATAGTAAGACATTTATTATCCATAGCCAGTCTTATATCGTCAGTTATTTTGACAAGAGTGGTCACAGTACTATGGCCAGGTCTGAAACCAGATTGGTAAGGACTCAGCAGGCTATTAGAGGACAAATAACAAGAAAGTTGCTTCTGAGCAATACTCTCGAGGACTTTGGAGAGGATTGGTAGGATGGATATTGGACGGAAATGGGAAGGTAAGGAGGGATTTGAAACTTTAGGAAGGGGTAGGACGTGAGCCCTCTTCCAAGCTGAAGGAAAGGAGTTTTGGAAAAGAGAAAAATTTACTATGTGAGTTATGATAGGAACTATTTCACTTAAAATAGGTAGGAACATTTGGAGTTGAAGGCCATCATCACCTACCGCTTTAGTGGATATGGATTGGATACATCTCTTAATATCTAAATCAGTAATTAGGTGGAATGAGAAAGAAGTATTTGCTGGCAAAGGAAGACTAGAGAGTTCTTTGAGAGTGGAGGTTTTAACATGGTTGTCGAGGGTGATTGGTGACTTAGAAAAGTGTGCATTAAGTGCATTGAGGTCCATCTTATCAGGGGAACTCTTGCTAACGGCTTTGCCAATACCAAGAGTCTTTAAAAATTGCCATACTTGTGCTGGGTTGAAGTTATCAATTGAGTTGTGAATGTGGCGCCTTTTTGCATTCCTACACAAACGACTGCAGCGATTTCGCATCTTCTTGTAACTATCCCAGTTTTCCTCCGTGGGCCGCTTCCGGTACAAACGCTTAGCCTTGTCACGCTTAGCCATCTGAGTTTTTATTACTTGGGATAGCCATGGCGCTGGAAGGTGTTTGACTCTTACCTTTTTAAGGGGAGCATGTGCCTCGTACAATTCTATAATAGTCCTGCTGAAGATTGACACCATTGTGTCAATATCCTCGCAGGTAAATATAGGGCCCCAGTCAATCATACCCGCATCAGCCTTCAAACGCTCCAAATCAATGTTTTTAAAACTTCGAAGAAATAGAAATTTGGCCTTGCGTTTAGGAGGTCGAATCTTATAGGACAGATAAATGAGGTCGTGATAGGAAAAAGGAGCAGGAAGCTGTCCATGTGAGGCTACTTTGTGAGGGTCAGAAACCAGAATAAGATCTAAAAGAGAAGGAGTACAGTGAGGAGCCCTGTGAGTAGCATTTAGTGGTAGTAAGTGCATATTGACAGAGGTGACAAGTGATTGGAGTTTACGGCTGCGCGAATCTTCCTTGAGTAAACAAGTGTTGAAGTCTCCGAAGATAAGTGTATGCTCATAAAGTGAGGAAAGGTTTTCCAGTTTTGCTTCGAAGGAGGAAAAATAATCGATTTGGCAAGAGGGACTGTAATATACACCCAAAAGCAGCTTTGTGTGAAGAAAATTTATTTCGATAAATAGGTGTTCAGCAAACTTAGAGTAGACACTCGGAGACTGGTCAACAATCTTGTAATTTATATCCCCACGCAGATAAATGGCAACCCCTCCACATCCCTTGCCCGTTCTGTCATTGCGGACAATCTTGTATCCAGGCAGAGAATACTGCGTGGAAGGAAGTGCAGGCTTGAGAAAAGTTTCGGATACAAGGACAGCGTGAACCAGATCCGAGTCGAAGGATGACAGCAAATCAGAATAGTGAGCGGGGACGCTTTGAGCATTTATGTGAACAGCGTTAAAGAATTTGCGACAGTTAGAAAAATTTAAGGAAAGGTGGTCTCGAAGATTTAGAGAGTTATCATCGCTAAAAGCACAAGACAAGCTCTCATCTGACGCACAAGAGGATGAGCATGAAAAGAAATTTTCATCAATCAGATCATCAGACATAATAAATATAAATACTTTAAATTAAAACAAAATATAAAAAATGAAAATAAAAAATACCAACAAAAACAAATTCAGTAAGTACTCAAACCTCGATGCACTCGCCGGTTACATAAAAAAATACTCAAGAGTACAATCGCTAAAAAGCCCAGTTGCCAAACCAAACAATAAACAAATTCTTGTGTTTCCGAACGTAACATTGAGTGTCTTTGAGAAACAACATTTTACTGTAACGTCAAATGACAATTTGCAGTGACACTGACTGACAGTCAGACAGTTATATGACATCAAAACAATCAAAACACAACACAATACGAAAATATTAAAAATAAAACATTATAGAGTGACCGACATACAAGAGAAAACAATTTTGATAAGTACCTATACTGTCTATACAGGGAGTTGAAGGACGGTGACGTAGTGAATCATTTAGCTGGCTTGCGGGTTCTCTTCTCGGACGCCGGCTTCGATGTTACGGTTGTGGCCGAGGATTCTGCAACGGGAAACCGAGCAACAAGTTCTCGATATTCCATTGCAGACTCAATCTTCCGTCGTGATTTATCCGACACCTGGATGACAATTCTTCCCTCAGACGTCCAGCACCTATGTATCCCGTAGTATTTCCGAGCAATCATAAAAATTTCGTGCCTAGGCTTAGTGAGGAATTCGGAAAGCGTCAGACCAGATCCTTTTAACTTGGTTTTATTCCTCCACACCTCGTTCCTTACGATGCGGCTTTCAAAGCGAACCAAGAGAGGACGAGGCTTGCTAGTGTTGCTTCCGAGGCGGTGACAGGTTGTAATGTCTTTTTGGGTGACACCTTTCATTACCAGACGCTCTGACAAAATGGTAAGAAAGCCAGCGGTAGGATCAGCATCCTTCTCCTCAGGTAGGCCATGTAATAGGAGTATCTTAGCACGGGATGCCATTTCGTGCCTATCCAGCCCCACCACAAGCAACTCCATCTGGGACCTCAGTGCACTCAAGGTTTTCCATATGAGGCCCTTGAACTCTGTTAATGTGCGGTTAATAATGTGCGGTTCCGTACATTTTTAAGGATTCAGTGTGAAAACCACACAGACGGTTGGAGTTATTGGTTACCGTTCTGGTGTTTTAGTTTCAACAACACAGTCCATAGCGAAACAAATTACACTCCACATGAGCTTGTTTTTGGCAAACTTTGTAGAATACCCAGTAGAATTACTGATACGTTAGAACCATTGTACAATATTGACAACTATCCTTTACAGTTAAAGTAAAGATTACAGTTAGCTCATGCCGATGCAAAGAAAAATTTGTTTAATAGTAAATTAAGAAGAAAATGTTTGTATGACAAATCCATGAATCCATTCATATATGACAAAGATGATTTAATTTTGTTGAAAAATGAGACAGGTCGGAAATTAGATGCGATATTAGAAGGTCCTTATATAGTAATAGAAGATTTAGGTTGTAATGTTAGAATAAGTAAGAATAATAAAATAGAATTAGTGCATAAGAATAGGACTAGACCCTATTATGAATAAATAAAAAAAAAAAAAAAAAAAACTGAACTGTAACTAAATGAGTAATTTGTGAGCTAGATTAGAAATAGTTATTATTTTACTTAAGATGTTAACTTCGGTTTATGGTATATTGTTAGTAAACAAAAAAAAAAAAAACTATGTATGATTTTTTTTTTTTTTTCACTTTCGCGGGAGGTGAAGTGTTCACTTTCGCGGGAGGTGAAGTGTATTAGCCTTAAGTAAATCTACTTAGTATTACCCTTAACAAAACGGTATCATATTAATGCTTAATATGTACTTTACGTAACGCGCATTATTGGAACTGTACTGTATGTTTTAATGATGCATTCAATAAATCCTACTTAGACCTACTGGTTGTCTGCTTTGCGAAACCCCAACATTACAGTGGAACATCGGATTTGACTGGCTCCTGCGGGGCGCCCTCCTCCAGGGCACGAGTGTCATCTGTTACGCGGATGACACTCTCCTCGTTGCCCGGGGGAGGGACTTTGGGGAGGCAGCCTGTTTGGCCTCAGCCGGTGGATCGTTGGTGGCGGGTAGGATCCGCCGGCTTGGATTGAGGGTGGCGCTGAACAAGACCGAGGCCGTGTTCTTCCACGGGCCTCGGCAGCGCCGCCCGCCTGATGCCCACATCGTCGTCGAGGGCGTCCGGATAGAGGTCAGGGTCCGGATGAAGTATCTGGGCCTCGTGCTGGACAGCAGGTGGCGCTTCGGCCCACACTTTAGCGGGCTTTCGACGCGCCTGTTGAAAGCCGCGGACGCCCTCTCATGGCTCCTCCCGAACCTTGGGGGGCCCAAGACGCGATGCCGGCGCCTCTATGCCGGCATCTTAAAGAGCATGGCGCTTTACGGGGCACCCATCTGGGCGGACTCCCTCCAAAGGAGGGAGAATGCAACCGCCATCCGCAGGCCACAAAGGGCCATTGCACAGCGGGTGGCGAGGGCCTACCGCTCAGTGGGTTTCTCGGCGGCGTGCGCTCTGGCGGGCACCCCTCCCTGGGAGTTGGAGGCATGGGTGCTCGCCAGAGTGTACGAATGGACGGCGCGGCGGAAGGCGCTCGGGGAGCGCCCCGCCGCCGAAGAGCGGGAGGCCGTGCGGCGGGAGGCGAGGGACGCAATCGTCCGTCACTGGACGGAGGACCTCGCCACCGCCTTCTTTGGCCGTCGGACGCTGGACGCGCTCGGTCCAGTCCTACGGGACTGGCTCGAGCGGCCTCACGGTTTCCTCTCGTTCCGTCTAGTGCAGGTGTTGTCCGGACATGGTTGTTTCGGAACGCACCTGCACCGGATCCGGAGGGAGGAAACCCCAGCGTGCCACGACTGCGGCGCGGCAGAGGACACGGCGCAGCACACCCTAGAGGTGTGCCCAGCCTGGGCTGAACTGCGTCGTGCCCTGATCGATGTTGTCGGGCAGGACCTCTCACTCCCTGGCGTGGTCAACTCCATGCTGGGGAGTGAGGAGGCCTGGGCAGCGGTTGCCTCCTTTTGCGAGGTCGTGATGTCGCAAAAGGAGGCGGCGGAGCGTGCGCGGGAGGACGATCCTCTCGCGCCGCCGCTCCGCAGGCGAAGAAGGGGTGGGAGAAGGCGGTTATACGATCGTCTCCTCCCACCCCCTGGTGGTGACTAGCGGGCGACAGGCGCGGGGGCGCCTTTCGTCCGCATTGCACCAGTCACCACCCTCGTCAGATGGGAACGGCCGAGCACTGCGGTCGTTCCCGGGCCCCTCCACTAAGGGAGGGGCGTGAGGGGCCTGCCGTAAAGGCGGGCAGTCGTCGGCGGAGGACTGGACGTAAAGGCTGTGCCAGTTTCCCAGTTCTCCTCCATAAAGACGATGCGGGAGTGCCGCTGGGTTATTTTAGTGGGTATACCGGGCCTCAGCCCTGGGAGTCCCACATAGCCCCCCCATTCCCCCAATGGGTGGGTATGCGTAATGCATTTTTTCCCAGCGTGATCAAAAAAAAAAAAAAAAAAAAAAAGGTTACGCCGACGATACCCTCGTGCTGGCCCGCGGGCGCACCTACAGGGAGGCATCCCTCCTCGCCACTGCGGGTGTGGCTCAGGTAGTGGGGAGGATCCGTGCCCTGGGGCTCGAGGTGGCCTTGGATAAATCCGAGGCCCTCTTATTCCATGGGCCCGGTAACAGGCCGCCGCCGGAGGCCTCCACTATCGTGGGAGGGACTTCCATCGCCGTCGGTACAAGTATGAAGTACCTGGGGCTCGTCCTCGACGGTCGATGGAAGTTCGAGGAGCACTTCCGGCGGTTGGCCCCAAAGTTGTTGGCCACTGCTGGGGCCTTGGGACGGATCCTCCCAAACGTTGGGGGGCCTGGCGGAGTTTGCCGACGCCTGTACACGGGTGTGGTGCGCTCCATGGCGCTCTACGGGGCGCCAATATGGGCTGGTGCCATGAGCAACCAAAACCTGGCAGCGCTGCGAAGACCGCAGCGCGCCATGGCACTCAGGGTGGCCCGGGCGTACCGCACCGTGTCGTGCGTCGGCGCGTGTGTGCTCGCCGGTACACCGCCGTGGGACCTCGACGCAGAGGTACTCGCCGCGGTGTACTGGCGAATAAAAGAGGCGATAGCTGGTGGTGGCCGTCCCCATCCGCGGGAGATTCAACGCTGGCGAGAGGAGGGGCATGACACTCTCCTGCGGAGGTGGGCGGCCCGTCTTGAAGAGTCGGTAGTAAGTCAAGAGTTGGTGGCCGCCGTTCGGCCCATTCTACACGAGTGGCTCGAGCGGCGGCATGGAGCTCTCTCCTTCCACCTGACACAGATGATCACCGGGCATGGATGCTTTGGGAGATACCTGTGCCGGGTGGCAAGAAGGGAGCCTACGGACGTATGCCACCACTGTGTGGCGGGAGTCGCGGACACGGCGCAACACACGCGCGAGGAGTGCCCAGCTTGGGAGGTCCCTCGTGCCGCCCTGTCCGCGACAATTGGCGATGACCTGTCGCTGCCGGCCGTCCTCAGGGAGATGGTCGACAGCGACGAGGCTTGGCAGGCGGCAGCGACCTTCTGCGACGCTGTCATGTCGCAGAAGGAGGCGGCGGAGCGGGACCGGGAAGACGACGTCGACTCGGCCCCGATGCGCCGCCGCAGACGCGGAAGGCGGCGTCTGGCCTTCGCGGGCCGAATGGCGCCGTAAGCCAGGGACCGCGGGCGACGGATCGGGGTCCGTCGTCCGCACAAAGGTCCCACGCACTGAGACGCCCTGGGTGGCCGGGGCGCCTCGGTGCTAGGAGGAGATAAATGGAGGTGGAACGGGGCGGGGCTGAATCTAAACTCAGGGATTCCGGGGTTGCCGGGCCCGACATTGGCCAGGACGTGGACGAAGAGGCGGGGCGCCTTGGGGCCTCGCTGGGTCGCATATGCGACGCGGCGATGCCCAGGGCGAGACCTCTCCCTCCTCGGTGCCGGGTGTATTGGTGGAGCGACGAGCTCCGCCACATGCGCATTGATTGCGGCAGGGCCCGCCGCCGATACACTCGGTGCAGGCGGAGGCGTACCCGCGACGCCCAGGAGGAGAGTGCCTCCTATGCCGCTTACAGGGCTCTGCGCGAATCTTTCCAAGTGGCAATCGCGCGGGCCAAGGTGGCGGCATGGGAGGAATGGCTGCGGACCCTCGATGGTGACCCCTGGGGGAGGCCGTACAAGGTGGTGCGCAAAAAGCTGCGGCCCTGGGCTCCCCCTGTCACGTCCAGCGTTGACGAGGTTTTGCTTGGAGAGGTGGTGGGCACCCTCTTCCCGCAGCGAGACGAGTGGGTGCCCCCGGCGATGGCCCGACACGGTGATGCGCGACCTGCAGAGGGCGATGTCCCCGCACCGCCGGTATCGGAGGCCGAATTCGGGGCGGCTGTCCTCAGACTCAAAATGAAGAGGACCGCCCCGGGCCCGGACGGCGTTCCGGGGACGGCCTTGGCGGTCGCGCTGGAGGAAATAGGTGAGAGGGTGAGGTCCCTCTTCACCGCATGTATGGCACAGGGTCGATTCCCGCAGCAGTGGAAGACGGGCAAATTAGTACTGCTGCCAAAGATGGGGCGCCCGGCCGGACTGCCGTCGTCCTACCGTCCAATCGTGTTGCTCGGCGAGGTGAGCAAGCTCTTCGAGCGAGTGCTCGCGGCTCGCCTGGCCGAGTGCATGGCTCCGGATCTGGACGACGCGCAGTTCGGTTTCCGCCGGGGTAGGTCGACCCTGGATGCCATTGCGCAGGTGAGGGACCTCGCCGAGGAGGCGGTCTCCCGGGGCGGCGTGATGCTTGCGGTGTCATTGGACATCCGCAACGCATTCAACACGCTGCCCTGGGAAACGATCAAAACGGCGCTGCGATACCACGGCGTGCCGCAGTACCTGCAGAGGGTCATCGCCGACTACTTCGCCGGCAGAGCCGTCGTGTTCCCGACGAAGGCCGGCGAAGGCAGGAGGGAAATGTCGTGCGGTGTTCCACAGGGGTCTGTTTTAGGCCCTCCCCTGTGGAACATCGGTTACGACTGGGTGCTGCGCGGGGCCACTCTGCGGGGGGTCAGCGTCATATGCTACGCCGACGACACCCTCGTGTTGGCCCGCGGCGGCACCTACAGAGAGGCATCCCTGCTCGCCACGGCGGGTGTGGCCCATGTGGTGATGAGGATCCGTGCCCTGGGGCTCGAGGTGGCCCTGGAAAAGTCAGAGGCCCTACTGTTTCACGGGCCTAGAAACAAGCCGCCGCCGGAGGCCTCAATTATCGTGGGAGGGACTTCCATCGCCGTCGGTACAAGTATGAAGTACCTGGGGCTCGTCCTCGACGGTCGATGGAAGTTCGAGGAGCACTTCCGGCGGTTGGCCCCAAAGTTGTTGGCCACTGCTGGGGCCTTGGGACGGATCCTCCCAAACGTTGGGGGGCCTGGCGGAGTTTGCCGACGCCTGTACACGGGTGTGGTGCGCTCCATGGCGCTCTACGGGGCGCCAATATGGGCAGGTGCCATGAGCAACCAAAACCTGGCAACGCTGCGAAGACCGCAGCGTGCCATGGCACTCAGGGTGGCCCGGGCGTACCGCACCGTGTCGTGCGTCGGCGCGTGTGTGCTCGCCGGTACACCGCCGTGGGACCTCGATGCTGAGGTACTCGCCGCGGTGTACTGGCGAATAAAAGAGGCGATAGCTGGTGGTGGCCGTCCCCATCCGCGGGAGATTCAACGCTGGCGAGAGGAGGGGCGTGACACTCTCCTGCGGAGGTGGGCGGCCCGTCTAGAAGAGACGGTCGTGAGTAGGGAGTTGGTGACCGCCGTTCGGCCCATTCTTCACGAGTGGCTCGAGCGGCGGCATGGAGCTCTCTCCTTCCACCTGACACAGATGATCACCGGGCATGGATGCTTTGGGAGATACCTGTGCCAGGTGGCAAGAAGGGAGCCTACGGACGTGTGCCACCACTGTGTGGCGGGAGTCGCGGACACGGCGCAACACACGCGCGAGGAGTGCCCAGCTTGGGAGGTCCCTCGTGCCGCCCTGTCCGTGACAATTGGCGATGACCTGTCGCTGCCGGCCGTCCTCAGGGAGATGGTCGACAGCGACGAGGCTTGGCAGGCGGCAGCGACCTTCTGCGACGCTGTCATGTCGCAGAAGGAGGCGGCGGAGCGGGACCGGGAAGACGACGTCGACTCGGCCCCGATGCGCCGCCGCAGACGCGGAAGGCGGCGTCTGGCCTTCGCGGGCCGAATGGCGCCGTAAGCCGGGGACCGCGGGCGACGGATCGGGGTCCGCCGTCCGCACAAAGGTCCCGCACTGGGACGCCCACGTATTCCGGGGCGCCTCAGTGCAAGAAGTAGAGAAATAGACAGAGGTGGAATTGGGCGGGGCTGGGTCTCAGGTAACTTGGGATTCAGCCCCGCCCCGGAGAGAAGGGCTCCGTTGCGGAGCAACGCCAGCGGGGCACGCGGTCGTGTGCCTAGTGGGTCCCGCAGCCCCGTAGGCGAGAGACGGAATACTCCAGGTTTTTAGTGGGTGCAAACCCCACATAACACAGTGGTTTCCACGAGCCACTGCGTATTCGTGAGGAATTTACCTGGAAGAACAAAAAAAAAAAAAAAAAAAAAAAAAAAAAAAAAAAAAGGTTAGGTTTGGTTGTGGTCTGTGGCGACCCGCAACACTACATGACCCGTAAGCGGGTTTCTTGTACGTTTTATGTACAGAATTTCCACATTCTTCTGTTCTTCTTCAATGTCTTTGAAGATGTGGCCATTCTGATTTTTGAGTGCCTTTATAATGTCGTCGTTACTATTGTAACGCATAACGTCCCTCATCATGATCTGAGGGTTTTTGTTTTTTACGTCCTGTACCTTCAGTTCGGATGCTTCCCCTATTTTTTCCCTAATCTTCCTCCTATCTTCTTCTGTACGACAGCCAACAATTATTTTTCTGTCCTTTGCCTTCCTTATTCTTTCCACGGTAAACCCACCCTCTTTGGCGTTTACGACCTGTCTGATCCTGTCCAGTACTTGATCACCCGTCGCTTTTTCGTCATTGGCCGTCACTACTAACGAGTGTAGCGCCGTTTGCTGTACCGTATGGTTTGAAGGCCGACTTGCCGCTACGCTGGCATAGGAGAGCTTCTCCATATGGCTTTGGCCAGCTTGTAGTGCCTCTTTCAGCCTTCCCATAAGCTCGTTATTAACGGCCAAATTTCGGGTGTGTTCCTCGAGTGCCTTCCTGAGGGCGTCTGCCTCTCCTCCTCCGACAGCCGCCGGGGGAGGAGAGGGAGCTCGCTCCATCCTTTGCACTTCCTGGGCTTCCCGGACTTGGATGCCTTGGGATTTGAAGGTCTTTTTGGTAGGAGGTTCGCGTCCTTTTTCCTGTTCGGACTCCTTGATTAGGTGATAGAGCCGGTCTGCAAGTGCCTTTACCTCTGTCTTTATTTCTGTTTTGGTAGTCTTGGAGGTTGTCATGTAGGTCTTAATTTTGTTACTGAAGATTCTTGCTTCAGATACTCTATTTTTAACAGGTGGCGGGCTCCCGACTTCAAAGGAAACCGATCCCCTCGCCGTTGCCAATGTGGTTGTGGCAAGGTTTTTCGGGGAGGTTCCTTCGCCATCGACCTTGCCCGCCTCCCATTTCCCCACACTGGTTCTCACGCTTAGCGTGGAAGGCCCTGCGTTCTCAGGCGCCTTTTGTGGGCTTTTAGTCTGTGAGCTAGAATTTTGAGACCGGCTCTTTGGTGGCGTACGCAATCCGGGCATCCCGCTCATCTTGTCAGTTGGGTTTTGGGATTAGTACCGCGTCAAGCTGAGGTATTGTATAGGGATACCCCAGTTGGTGTGTAAAATTGTACTTAAATAAATACGGTCAGAGTCTGTTAAAAAGGATTGTAAAAGGATCCTGCGAAAATATAAAACTAAAAATTAAAATTGATTTAGTCTTACTTCTAAAATATAGTAGCACAAAAGTGCCACTATATGTCAAATAAAATATCACAGCAATATGTCAAAATCTCTAAAATCTTAACCTAGAATATAGTAGCACAAAAGTGCCACTATATGTCAAATAAAATATAAAATGTCAAAAACTCTAAAATCTTAGCCTAGAATATAGTAGCACAAAAGTGCTACTATAAGTCTTAAATCTAATAAACAAGAACCGTAAAGTCAGGTCTGCTTCCGTAATGTCGTCCAAAAAGTCACAGTTGGCAAAGAGAGTGAGTCGAATAAAAATAAGAAAAAATAAAAATAATTTTAAAATTTTTGAAAAATTGTCCAAATTTTTTTGGTTTTTCGGCAAATCCCTTGGGGCCAAATTAAACCTCTTCTCCTCCCGATCACAAAGACTCCAAACTCGGTGGGTCTATGACCTCCGGTACCTAAGTTAGGGTCCGGGGGGGTGAAGAATTTTTTTCGGTTGGGGGGGGGGGAGGGGGGGGGTAGTCCAAAGTGGATACCTTTGGTCTTTTGATATATGGGGGGAGGGGAGGGGGAGCTGAATCTAGGGGGGGGGGGTCCTGAAGGGGGGTATATATTACGATATATAAATATAAATAATATTTTAAGGAAGATTTTTAGTCGCTAAGTAATTTTGTTGAAATTTGGGGTCACAGAAAAAAGGGGTCAAAAAGGGGGGCTGGGGGGCCTATCTTAAACTAGGTCCCGATTGGGTAGGGGTGTATTGGGGGGGAAAATTTCGTCAGAATTTCGATTTTCCCCACCGTTTCCGAGATATTTGGACTTTTGTATAAAATAAAGTTTTTCTTCGGAATACCCTCTTGGGCTATGGTTGAGTTTACTACTGAATTACTGATTTGAAAATAAATTTAATCTAGGTCAACTGCGACTACCATACGTCGACAGAAAAAGTGGCCCGTGTAGCTTCACTCACTACACTAACCACACAGCCAGTACGGTTCCTGGTCAATAATATTAAAAAAGGTCACGGGTTCGATTTCCCAGTCTGGCAAAATTTTTGTTTTGCATAAAATGCCAAAACAACTTATGTACATCAAAAAACTTATTCTAACACAGCTTATTCAATATAAGTTGGTTTTTCCCATATTTATTTTTATTTGTTTTTGTGATTTTTTCTCCTAAATTTGTTACCTCGTTTTTACGGCAGTCTGTGGAATGAAATCGGGGTAACTTCTGGGGAAACTTTGTAGCCCGGGAATATTCACGCGATTTACCCCGCAAAAATTTTTGGAGCGTCGCAGAGGGATGGGGACCGGTTCTTATGGTAGCCCTTTCACTGAAACTATGTTTCCGCTGGTTACTTGCCCTCTCCGACTTCGGTTTTCGGAGATATAGCCACACTTATGCGTCTCGAAAACAGAACGTTTCGGGGAAAAATCCTCAAGCTGGGAATGGCTATAACTCCCAAAATACTGAATATTTCCGGATGATTTTTTATACAGAATAGGGGGGGCTGAGAGCAACTGAATTTACTAGTGATTTTTTCAAAATATGCAAGCTAAAGCCGAAAATTTTTGGATATGAGTATGGAGAAAACCAACTTACTTTTTTCACTGATAAAATGTACACTTTCCACTGTTATACGGTTTAAAATTATATAAAGTTCTCAAATCCTGCTGCGTCTTCGGATGTGGACAGGGTGGCTCCCCAGCCTGCTTGTATAGGAGCTGTAGGCCGGGATGTCTCAGGATTCCCAGGAAATCTTGTCTGGCAGAGTTGTTTACTCCTTTCGGAGCCGCACGGCTAAGTTGGTAAAACTTGTATGGTGCATAAAACGGCACCCTTAGCTCGGAACTTAATTTTGAAAAGACCTCCGGGATCCTCGTCGTGTCCCCGTTCTCCGAGAGTGGTCAGGGATGTTTTTCGACCCCAAAAGGGGGGCCTCGTTGGAACCTCGTATGTTTGTTTTTTCCTGTATTTCCGCGCCCTTGCGCGGAAAAATTCAGGACTGCTGCCAAATCTGTAGGGCTCGACAGCGCGCACACAATAGCAGTTCACGTTTTGTCACTTTACGATCTGGTTTTCGAGTTATTTCACTTTTTCACTTATCGATCGTAGAAAAATTTTTTGTTTTTTCCCGTAATTTTTTATTTACGGGGCCGATTTTCTTTTTGAAAATACGGATTTAACGGGCTCGCTAGCGCGCAACTTTTAAGGTATAACTCGCGTCTATATCTTAGAAAAAACCAACAACTTGATTTTTTTTTTTTTTTTTTAGGTGCGGAGCTCGCAAAAACGTGACCGTTCGAGTTGGCGGTGCGCGGGTGACTGGGTTAGGTTAGGTTAGGTTAGGTTAGGTTAGGGACCCCCCCGAATTGGTTCCCGCCTTGTCGTGGCGGGGGGGCTCAGTAGCCGTGGTGGCGGAAACCCACGGTGAAGCCAAGAGGAACCTAGGCGGGGGCCGCTCGTCTAGGCTTTTGCCGCTAAGCCAACGACGAGTGGCCCAATAGTTGCGGTGCCGCGGGTGCCGCCTGTAGCGGCATCGCAACTGAGCGGGCTGCGATGCCCCCCCTCTGATGGGGGGGGCGTTGCAGAGGAGTGCGGGGGGCCGCGGCGGGGAGGGGAGTGTCGGTGTGGCTGCGGCCATTCTCCCTTAACTTCCGCGGCCTCAACGGGGCCGCCACCGTCAGATGGCGGACGCGGTGGGGCCGCAGGGGAAGAGGACTGTCGGTGTATCGTTGCCGCTGTCCCTGTCCCCTGCGGCCGAAAGGTGGTAGGTGACGGGGCCACAGACCCGACCCGTCACATGGGGAGCTCCGGCGTGCCATGACTGCGGCGCGTCGGAGGGCCTGGACCCCTCGCTTCCTGGCGTGGGAGCCCCATGCTGGCAGGCGACGGGTCTGGGCAGCGGTCGCCTCCTTTTGCGAGGGTGATAAATCGCAAAAGGAGGCGAAGGTGGTGATACGCGGGCGACAGGGGCGGGGGCCCCTTCGCCCGCATTGCACATCACCACCCGCGGGAGGGAATGGCCGAGCACTCGCGGTCATTCCCGGGCCCCTCCGTTGAGGGGGCATGAGGGGCCCGCTGTGAGACAGCGGGCAGTCGTCGGCGGGGGACTGGAGTAAAGGCTCTGCCGGTTTCCCAGTCCTCCTCCACTAAGACGATGCGGGAGTGCCGTTGGGTTTTTAGTGGGTATACCGGAAGTAGACCGGGGAGTCCCACATACCCCTCCCTTCCCCCGGAGGGAGGATGATGCGTAATGCATTTTTCCCAGCGCAACAAAAAAAAAAAAAAAAAAAAGGTTAGGTTAGGGAATGGATTGCGCATAATGGCGCTCTACCATTTCCTCCAGGGCAATATCAACCACTCTGCCAGAGCACAGGATCTCTTGCTCCAGAGCATGGCAGAGTGGTCGATTCACGTGGCTGTGGTCGCCGAGCCGTATTTCGTCCCACCCAGGGATAACTGGGTTGGAGACCTCGACGGTTTGGTGGCCATTATTGGCGGGGCTCTTGTCAGCCCGTCCCGAGGTCGTGGCTGGGTGGCCGCCCTCGTGGACGGCGTTGGCATAGTTGGTGCGTATTTTTCGCCCAACAAGAGTCTCGCCGACTTCGAGAGTTTCCTTGTCGAGTTAGGCGCCGTCGTAGGTCGACTCCACCCTCACCCTGTGCTGTTATTAGGGGATCTCAACGCCAAGTCTTCGGCGTGGGGATCTCCGGTAAATGATGCTAGGGGTGAGGCGCTGGAAGAGTGGTCAGTAACCACCGGCCTGGTCATCTTAAACCGGGGCTCGGTTTACACGTGCGTGCGACAGCGGGGCGGGTCTGTAGTGGACGTCTCGTTCGCTAGCCCTGCTGTCGCGAGCCGTGTCCGTGACTGGCATGTCGCCGTGGAGGTGGAGACGTTATCGGATCACCGATATATCCACTTTGACGTCTCCACCCAGACCGCTGGCGGCCGCGGTACGCCGGCCCCGCGAACGGACGGTCCGCGCTGGGCGCGCAAGCGCATCGACAGGGAACTTCTCGAGGAGGCCACCATTGTCCAGGCCTGGATCCGGGAGTCGACAACAACCGGACCCGTCGACGTCGAACAGGAGGCGCTGTGGTTCCGCGGGGCGATGACGCAAATCAGTGACGCGTCCATGCCCCGGGTCCACGCACAATCAGCGAGGCGCCAGGTGTACTGGTGGTCCGCCGAGATCGCACAGTTGCGTGTCGCGTGCGTAGCGGCCAGACGCCAGTACACCCGATACCGGAGAAGACGTCGTCGGGTCCCCGACGAAGAAGCCGCGCTGTATGAGGTGTACCGCGCGGCGACGGAGACTCTGCGGCTGGCCATCGGCGAGGCGAAGAAGCGAGCCAGGGAGGAGATGTTGGAGACTCTAGACCGGGATCCTTGGGGGCGCCCTTATCGAGCGGTTCGAGGGAAACTTCGAGCTGCCGCGCCTCCACTCACGGAGAGTCTCCAACCCGAGCTGCTGGAGGAGGTGGTCGCAGCCCTCTTCCCGGCGAGAGCGGAGCATATTCCGCCGCCGATGGCTTTGCCCACGGCCGCAGAGTCCACAGAGGAGAACGCCATCAGCGTCCCAGAGGTGACACAGGCAGAGATGGGGGCGGCCGTGATGCGGCTCCGGGCCAAGAACGTGGCTCCGGGGCCCGACGGAATCCACGGCCACGTGCTAGCCCTCGCTCTGAAGGAGCTAGAGCCCTGGCTGAGAGGACTCTTCACAGCGTGCCTTGAGCGGGGCCAGTTTCCCACTCTGTGGAAATCTGGTCGTCTGGTCCTGCTCAGGAAGGCGGGGCGCCCTGCGGACTCGCCGTCCGCGTACCGGCCCATAGTGCTGCTAGACGAGGTGGGTAAGCTGTTCGAGCGAATAATCGCTGCCCGCCTCGTCAGCCACTTGTACAGAGAGGGGCCGGACCTGGACGAAAGCCAGTTTGGCTTTCGGCATGGGCGCTCCACCATCCACGCGATATCGCAGGTGAGAGTCCTGGCGGAGGAAGCGGTGTCCCGGGGTGGGGTGATGTTGGCGGTGTCCTTGGACATTTCCAACGCCTTCAACACCCTGCCCTGGAGTTGTGTTCGGGAGGCACTGCGGTATCATCGAGTGCCTCCCTACCTCCGCCGCATCGTCGGGGCTTATTTGGCGGAGAGATGTGTCACCTACGTGGGACGTGATGGCGTCGAAAACCAGCACTGCATGTCGTGCGGTGTTCCGCAGGGCTCGGTCTTGGGCCCGCCCCTGTGGAACGTCGGGTACGACTGGGTGCTGAGGGGCGAACTCCAACCGGGCGTAGACCTGACGTGTTACGCGGACGATACGCTGGTCACCGCCCGGGGGAGTTCATACAGGGAGGCAGCGTTGCTGGCGACGGCTGCGGTCTCACAGGTGGTGAGCCGCATACGGCGCCTTGGCCTGGAGGTGGCCCTCAACAAGTCGGAGGCCATGGTCTTTCATGGCCCCCGGCGGGCGCCACCGCCCGATGCCCACATCGTCGTCGGGGGGGCTCGAATCGCTGTCGAGTCAACCATGAAATACCTGGGATTGGTGCTCGACAGCCGGTGGGATTTCGGCCCCCACTTCCGGCGGCTGGCGCCCAAGTTGTTGGGCGCGGCTGGGGCGCTGTCAACGCTGCTTCCCAATCTGGGGGGCCCGAGCGCTGCCTGTAGGCGGCTCTACGTGGGGATCGTGCGATCGATGGCCCTGTATGGGGCCCCGATCTGGGCGGCTGACCTGACGGCCGGCAGCATCGCTGTTCTGCGAAAGCCGCAGAGAGCGATGGCCGTCAGAGTCATCAGGGGGTATCGCACGATCTCCTACGAGGCGGCTTGTGCACTGGCCGGATCCCCGCCCTGGGACCTGGAGGCGAAAGTACTCGCGTCACTGTATCGGTGGCGCGAGGAAGCGCGGGCGCGGGGCGAGGGGCTGATGCAGCGACATATGGAGTTGCGTCAGTCTCAGCTTCGCGAGGTCCTAGTGGCGGAATGGCGGGAGAGGCTTTCACGCCCTACCGCCGGCCTCGTTACCATCGAGGCGGTCCGGCCAGTGCTCGAGCGCTGGCTCGGGAGGAGGCACGGCTCCCTGTCGTTTCGGGTGACGCAGGTGCTCTCGGGGCATGGTTGCTTCGGGAAGTACCTGTGTCGCATAAACAGGGAGCCGGACGCCCGGTGTCACCACTGCGTCGACTGCCGGGAGGACACGGCGCGGCATACGCTGGCAGAGTGTGCCGCTTGGGAGGAGCCACGCCGTGCCCTCATCTCAGAAGTAGGCAGTGACCTATCGCTGCCGGCCGTAGTCGAGTCTATGGTCGGCAGCGAGGAGTCCTGGGACGCGGTGGTATCCTTCTGCGAAACAGTCGTCTCGCAGAAGGAGGCTGCGGAGAGGGAGAGGGAGATTTCATCCGCTCACCCGATCCGCAGCAGACGCGCCGGGCGTCGGCGGAGGGCGGATAACGCCCTCTTCCAGCCCCCCTAAATGGGTCCAGGGGTGACGGACTCGGGGACGTCCGTCGCCCCCCACACGTCAGGACCCGAGGTGGCGGCGCGTCGTGTTCCACGCGCGCCCCTCTTAGACGTCGCGGGGGGAGTCTAACACCTCACTCCTCCCCCAACCCGAGATCGAGGCCCGCAAAGGCGGGCCGGCACTAGCCGGGGGTTGCGGAAGTATCGTTGTTCCCGCGACCCCCAGCGTAGGTGTGAGATGGAACACCGGGGTGGTTTTTAGTCAGTACGAGTCTGACAGACCCCTCCACCCTCCCCAGGGCGGAGGACATCCAATGAGGATTTTCCACCCCGAGAAAAAAAAAAAAAAAAAAAAAAGGTTAGGTTAGGTTAGGTTGGGGGTTCCCCTCACAGTTTTTACGTCCACGTCGTGCCATCACCGCCACCACCACCCCTCCCAGCCAGTCGCAGGCAACCGGCAAAGGGAAAGGGAAGGGAAAGGGGAAAGGGCCGCCTCCCGGGGCCGCCAGCGCTGCTCCCACAGCCCAAACCGCCGGCACCAGGAGGAATCTAGTTCCTCCTAAGACCGCAGCCGTCGTGGTGACGCTCACCACGGAGGCTGCGGAGCGTGGGGAGACCTACGCGTCCATTTTGTTGCGGGCGCGTGCCAATGCCGATCCCACCCAGTTGGGGATCGGCAAGGTCTCCTGCCGGCGGACCCAAGCCGGGGCTCGAATTTTCGAGTTCCCGGGGGCAGAGGGCAGTGCCAACGCGGACCTCTTCGCGACAAAGTTGCGGGAGGTCATCGCGGACGCGGCTAAGGTGGCCAGGCCCGTGAAGACGGCGGCCATCGAGGTGACCGATCTTGACGATACGGTCACCAAGGAGGAGGTGGTGGCGGCGGTCGCAGGCGCCATAAGGCTGGAGTGCCCAGTCGCCGCGGCCAAAGCCGTCCTTGACAAGGGACGGCTTAACGTCGGCTTCGGCTCGGGTGTGGTCCGGGCACTTGCGGCACAGCCCCTGCGGTGCTACAGGTGCTTTGGAGTCGGGCACACCCGGCCCCTCTGTCCGTCCACGGTGGACCGGACGGAGACCTGTTACCGTTGCGGCAAGGAGGGCCACAAGTCCGCCGAGTGCGGGGCGGCCGCGCCGCACTGCGCTGTCTGTGCCGCCAGTGGCCGCCCCGCAGGCCATATAATGCAGGGGAGGATGTGCAATCCTCCCCCAAAGAGAGGAAAAGCTCAGGCGCCGAGACCGCCGCCGTGGTGCCAGAGGCTGGCGTTTCGGCTGCTGCTGGCCTGAATGAGGAGGAGGGGGGTGCGATGTCCGACTGATGGATCGGGCCGAATATCGCATCCTTCAGGCGAACACCAACCACTGCCGGGCGGCCCAGGATCTGCTCATGCAGACCATGGCCGAGTGGTTGGTGGACGTGGCGGTGGTCGCCGAGCCGTACTCGGTCCCCAGCACCTGGCTGGGCGATCGGGACGGCTTGGTGGCGTTGAAGGCGCGGTCTTCCACGGACTCCCTTCCCCTCTCGCTTTTAGAGAGGGGACCGGGATACGTGGCCGCCGCGTGGGGGAGGGATATGGCCCTGGTTGGGGTCTACTTCTCCCCAAACCGCCCTCTCTCCGACTTTGAGGACTTCCTCGAGGTCCTCACTGCAGTCGTAGGGAGGGCGGCGCCGCGCCAGGTCGCCATTATGGGCGACCTGAACGCCAAGGCGGAGGCTTGGGGCAACCCGGCTGCCTCCTGCGACGTCCGGGGACGCGCCACCGAATTTTGGGCGGCCTCGTGCGGTGTGTCCCTCCTCAACAGGGGGGCGGTCCACACGTGTGTGCGGCGACGGGGGGGATCGGTGGTAGACGTCTCGTTTGCCACCCCTGCCCTGGCCGCCCGCGTCGTGGACTGGCGGGTGGAGACGGTGGAGACTTTGTCGGACCACCGATATGTGCGGTTCGATATCTCCACCGGCCCCCTCAGGGGGAGGACGGCCCGTTCAGGCCGGTCTGCCTTCCCGCGGTGGGCTCTCACCCGCCTGGACCGGGAGGCAGCCCAGGAGGCGGCGTTCCTCCAGGACTGGCTCTCGCCCCCTTTGGAGGCCCTGGATGTGGACGCCGCGGCGGTCCAGCTCCGAGGGTCCCTGACCGAGGTGTGCAACTCCAGCATGCCTCGGGCACGCCGTCCGCCTCCCGGTCGTGCCGTCTATTGGTGGACGGAGGAGTTGACGGGGCTCCGAGCCTCCTGCGTGGCGGCCAGGAGGGCCTACACGCGGAGCCGGCGGCGCACCACCCGATCTCAGTCCGAGGAGGATCGCCTCTACGCCTCCTACCTAGAGGCAAAGGCGGTCCTCAAGACGGGAATGTGCGCCGCCAAGGACTCGGCAAGGGCCGAGATGTTGGAGGGTCTCGACAGGGATCCATACGGGAGGCCGTATAAGCTGGCGCGGAGCAAGCTGCGACCCTACGGTCCCCCCCTGTCGGAGACCCTCGAGCCGGCGTTGCTGGATGGGGTGGTTCGGTCCCTGTTTCCACGCAGGACCGACTTCGCCCCACCAGCAATGGACCCCCCGCAGGAAGCGGCTCCGCCGGGGGACGAGGTGCCCCCGGTGACGGTGGATGAAGTCCACGAGGGGATACTTCGCCTCCGGGCGAAGAAGACGGCCCTTGGGCCAGACGGCGTCCCCGCTCGGGTGGTGGCGATAGCTGCCTCCCAAATGGAGGACAGGTTTCGGGACCTCTTCAGCGCGTGCCTGCTCTTGCTGGGAGGTTCCCGAAACTGTGGAGGGAGGGGCAGCTTTGCCTCCTCCGAAAAGAGGGACGCCCGGCGGACTCCCCCTCGGCATACCGGCCCATCGTCCTTCTCGATGAGGTCGGTAAATTGTTCGAGGGGATAGTCGCTGACCGGCTCAACAGTCATCTGCGGGGGGTGGGACCAGACCTGTCGGACGCCCAGTTCGGATTTCGAAAGGGGCGTTCGACGGTCGATGCCTTGGCCCTGCTGAAGGGCCAGGTGCAGGAGGCGGTGGCCGCGGGGGACGGAGTGTTGGCGGTGTCGTTTGATATTGCAAACGCCTTCAACTCCGTCCCCCACGCGACCATATTGGAGGCACTCCGGTTCCATGGAGTGCCCCAATATCTGCGGGTGATCCTGGCCAGCTACCTGGAGGACAGAGAGGTCCTCCTGGTGGACAAGACGGCCAGGATCAGGCGTTACGGTGCGGAGTCCGGTGTTCCGCAGGGGTCGGTGCTTGGGCCCCCCTTATGGAGCATCGGATTTGACTGGCTCCTGCGGGGCGCCCTCCTCCAGGGCACGAGTGTCATCTGTTACGCGGATGACACTCTCCTCGTTGCCCGGGGGAGGGACTTTGGGGAGGCAGCCTGTTTGGCCTCAGCCGGTGGATCGTTGGTGGCGGGTAGGATCCGCCGGCTTGGATTGAGGGTGGCGCTGAACAAGACCGAGGCCGTGTTCTTCCACGGGCCTCGGCAGCGCCGCCCGCCTGATGCCCACATCGTTGTCGAGGGCGTCCGGATAGAGGTCGGGGTCCGGATGAAGTATCTGGGCCTCGTGCTGGACAGCAGGTGGCGCTTCGGCCCGCACTTTAGCGGGCTCTCGACGCGCCTGCTGAAAGCCGCGGACGCCCTCTCATGGCTCCTCCCGAACCTGGGGGGGCCCAAGACGCGATGCCGGCGCCTCCATGCCGGCATCTTAAAGAGCATGGCGCTCTACGGGGCACCCATCTGGGCGGACTCCCTCCAAAGGAGGGAGAATGCAACCGCCATCCGCAGACCACAAAGGGCCATTGCACAGCGGGTGGCGAGGGCCTGCCGCTCAGTGGGTTTCTCGGCGGCGTGCGCTCTGGCGGGCACCCCTCCCTGGGAGTTGGAGGCATGGGTGCTCGCCAGAGTGTACGAATGGACGGCGCGGCGGAAGGCGCTCGGGGAGCGCCCCGCCGCCGAAGAGCGGAAGGCCGTGCGGCGGGAGGCGAGGGACGCAATCGTCCGTCACTGGACGGAGGACCTCGCTACCGCCTTCTTTGGCCGTCGGACGCTGGACGCGCTCGGTCCAGTCCTGCGGGACTGGCTCGAGCGGCCTCACGGTTTCCTCTCGTTCCGTCTAGTGCAGGTGTTGTCCGGACATGGTTGTTTCGGAACGCACCTGCACCAGATCCGGAGGGAGGAAACCCCAGCGTGCCACGACTGCGGCGCGGCAGAGGACACGGCGCAGCACACCCTAGAGGTGTGCCCAGCCTGGGCTGAGCTGCGTCGTGCCCTGATCGATGTTGTCGGGCAGGACCTCTCACTCCCTGGCGTGGTCAACTCCATGCTGGGGAGTGAGGAGGCCTGGGCAGCGGTTGCCTCCTTTTGTGAGGTCGTGATGTCGCAAAAGGAGGCGGCGGAGCGTGCGCGGGAGGACGATCCTCTCGCGCCGCCGCTCCGCAGGCGAAGAAGGGGTGGGAGAAGGCGGTTGTATGACCATCTCCTCCCACCTCCTGGTGGCGATTAGCGGGCGACAGGTGCGGGGGCACCTCTCGCTCGCATTGCACAACACCACCCGCGGGAGGGAATGGCCGAGCACTCGCGGTCATTCCCGGGCCCCTCCGTTGAGAGGGGCATGAGGGGCCCGCTGTAAGACAGCGGGCAGTCGTCGGCGGGGGACTGGAGTAAAGGCTCTGCCGGTTTCCCAGTCCTCCTCCACTAAGACGATGCGGGAGTGCCGTTGGGTTTTTTAGTGGGTATACCGGGTCTTCCCGGGGAGTCCCACATAGCCCCCCATTCCCCCAATGGGTGGGTATGCGTAATGCATTTTTTCCCAGCGTGATAAAAAAAAAAAAAAAAAAAAAAAAAAAGGTTAGGTTAGGTTCCCCCCCGAATTGGTTCCCGCCTTGTCGTGGCGGGGGGGCTCAGCTCAGTAGCCGTGGTGGCGGAAACCCACGGTGAAGCCAAGAGGAACCTAGGCGGGGGCCGCTCGTCTAGGCTTTTGCCGCTAAGCCAACGACGAGTGGCCCAATAGTTGCGGTGCCGCGGGTGCCATCGCAACTGAGCGGGCTGCGATGCCCCCCCCCCCTCTGATGGGGGGGGGCATTGCGGCGGAGTGCGGGGGGCCGCGGCGGGGAGGGGAGTGTCGGTGTGGCTTCGGCCATTCTCCTTTACCTCCCGCGGCCTCAACGGGGCCGCCACCGTCAGATGGCGGACGCGGTGGGGCCGCAGGGGAAGAGGACTGTCGGTGTATCGTTGCCGCTGTCCCTGTCCCCTGCGGCCGAAAGGTGGTAGGTGACGGGGCCACAGACCCGACCCGTCACAGGGGGAGCTCCGGCGTGCCTGCATGACTGCGGCGCGTCGGAGGGCCTGGACCCCTCGCTTCCTGGCGTGGGTAGCGCCATGCTGGCAGGCGACGGGTCTGGGCAGCGGTCGCCTCCTTTTCCGAGGGTGGTAAATCGCAAAAGGAGGCGAAGGTGGTGATACGCGGGCGACAGGTGCGGGGGCCCCTTCGCCCGCATTGCACATCACCACCCGCGGGAGGGAATGGCCGAGCACTCGCGGTCATTCCCGGGCCCCTCCGTTGAGAGGGGCATGAGGGGCCCGCTGTAAGACAGCGGGCAGTCGTCGGCGGGGGACTGGAGTAAAGGCTCTGCCGGTTTCCCAGTCCTCCTCCACTAAGACGATGCGGGAGTGCCGTTGGGTTTTTTAGTGGGTATACCGGAGACAGTCCGGGGAGTCCCACATACCCCTCCCTTCCCCCGGAGGGAGGATGATGCGTAATGCATTTTTCCCAGCGCAACAAAAAAAAAATAAAAAAAAAGGTTCCAGGCTGAGCCGAGACCAGCGGCAGAGGGCCCTGCCTCCTCCAACCTTGAGGATATCATCCGCAAGGTTGTGATGGAGGAGAGGGCCTTCACGAGGGCCTGCCTGGAGGGGATAGAGGACCGCCTCCTGCCCGAGAGGAGCTACCGGCTGCCGCTTGCCTCAGATAAGAGGAGGGGTGGGCCGGAGCCAACCCCACAAAGGGAGGAGGACCCCCTCCTGCCTGCCACCACCCCGACCAACCAGCAGGGCTGGACGAGGGTGGTCGGCAAGGGCAAAAGGAAGGGCAAGGGCGGGGGGGCATCAGCGGTCGTCCCTGCTGTCCCCGTCCCCGCCGCCACCACCCCTCCCAGCCGGTCGCAGACGATCGGCAAGGGAAAGGGGAAGGGGAAAAGCTCCCCCCCAGCTGTCCCCGCTACCATCCCTCCCAACCAGTCGCAGTCGACTGGTAAGGGAGGTGGAAAGGGGAAGGGTTCGACCCCAGCCGGCAAGAGGAACTTGGTTCCTCCCAAGACCGCAGCCGTCGTGGTGACGCTCACCGCGGAGGCTGTGGAGCGGGGTGAGACGTACGCGTCCGTAATGATACGGGCGCGTGCGAATGCCGATCCCAGCAAACTTGGGATCGGCAAGGTCTCATGCCGCCGGACGCAGGCTGGGGCTCGATTATTTGAGTTCCCGGGAGCCGAGGGTGGGGCGCATGCGGACCTCTTTGCAGCAAAGCTGAAAGAGGTCATCGCGGACGCGGCCAAGGTGGCCAGGCCGGTGAAATCGGTCTCAGCCATAGGGGGTTGCGATGTCGCAGCGGTGCAAGGCCGGGGCATTAGGCCCGGCCGCGGCGGCATGGGCACTATTCGCCTGGAGTGCCCAGTCGCCGTTGCCAAAGCCGTCCTTGACAAAGGACGGCTTGCCGTCGGCTTTGGCTCGGGTGCAGTCCGAGCGCTTGAGGCTCAGCCACTGCGGTGCTTCAGGTGCTTTGGCATCGGACACACCCGGCCCCTCTGTCCGTCCAGCATCGACAGGACGGACAGCTGCTACCGCTGCGGCAAGGAGGGCCATAAGGCCGCAGCCTGCAAGGCCGCCACGCCGCACTGCGCGGTGTGTGCCGCCAATGGCCGCCCGGCGGGCCACGTTATGGGGGGGAGGAACTGTAGTCCTCCCCCAAAGAGGGGCAAAGTTCAGGCACCGACCCGGCCTGTCACTGCCACCGCCGTACCAGAGGCTACGGCGGCTGTGGAGGAGGGGGGTGCGATGTCCGACTAATGAATAAGGTCCAACATCGCATCCTCCAGGCGAACACCAACCACTGCAGAGCGGCACAGGATCTGCTGATGCAGACCGTGGCTGAGTGGTTGGTGGACGTGGCAGTGGTCGCCGAGCCGTACTCGGTCCCCAGTACCTGGCTGGGCGATCGGGACGGCTTGGTGGCGTTGGTGTCGCGGCCCGCCACGGACTCCCCTCCCCTCTCGCTTTTAGAGAGGGGACCGGGATACGTGGCCGCCGCGTGGGGAGATATAGCCCTGATCGGGGTATATTTCTCCCCAAACCGCCCTCTAAGGGACTTCGAGAATTTTCTCGAGGTCCTTACGGCAGTCGCCGGGAGGGCGGCACCACGTCAGGTCATCCTAATGGGCGACCTGAACGCCAAGGCGGTAGCCTGGGGCAACCCGGCCGCCTCATGCAACGTCCGGGGACGCGCCGCCGAATTGTGGGCGGCTTCGAGCGGTGTGTCCCTCCTAAACAGGGGGGATGCTCACACGTGTGTGCGGCAGCGGGGAGGGTCTGTGGTTGACGTTTCGTTCGCCACCCCCGTGCTAGCCGCCCGCGTCGTGGACTGGCGGGTTGAGATGGTGGAGACCCTGTCGGACCACCGCTATGTGCGGTTCGACATCTCCACCCATGGCCCGCGGGGGGGAATGGCCCGCCCGGGCCAATCTCCCTTCCCGCGGTGGGCTCTCACCCGCCTGGACCGGGAGGCAGCCCAGGAGGCAGCGTTCCTCCAGGACTGGCTCTCGCCCCCTGTGGAGGCCCTGGACGTTGACGCCGCAGCGGTCCAACTCCGAGGGTCCCTCACCGAGGTGTGCAACTCGAGTATGCCTCGGTCACGCCGTCCGCCTCCCCGTCGCGCCGTTTATTGGTGGACGGAGGAGTTGGCGGGGCTCCGGGCCTCCTGCGTGGTGGCCAGGAGGGCCTACACGCGGAGCCGGCGGCGCACCACCCGATCTCAGGCCGGGGAGGATCGCCTCTACGCCTCCTACGTGGAGGCAAAGACGGTCCTCAGGACGGGAATGTGCGCCGCCAAGGACTCGGCAAGGGCCGAGATGTTGGAGGGTCTCGACAGGGATCCATACGGGAGGCCGTATAAGCTGGCGCGGAGCCAGCTGCGGCCCTGCGGTCCCCCCCTGTCGGAGACCCTCGAGCCGGCGTTGCTGGATGGGGTGGTCCGGTCCCTGTTTCCACGCAGGACCGACTTCGCCCCACCAGCAATGGACCCCCCGCAGGAAGCGGCTACGCCGGAGGACGAGGTACCCCCGGTGACGATGGATGAAGTCCACGAGGGGATACTTCGCCTCCGCGCGAAGAAGACGGCCCCTGGGCCGGACGGCGTCCCCGCTCGGGTGGTGGCGATAGCTGCCTCCCAAATGGAGGACAGGTTTCGGGACCTCTTCAGCGCGTGCCTTACGGCTGGGAGGTTCCCGAAACTGTGGAGGGAGGGGCAGCTTTGCCTCCTCCGAAAAGAGGGACGCCCGGCGGACTCCCCCTCGGCATACCGGCCCATCGTTCTACTCGATGAGGTCGGTAAATTGTTCGAGGGGATAGTCGCCGACCGGCTCAACAGCCATCTGCGGGGGGTGGGACCAGACCTGTCAGACGCCCAGTTCGGATTTCGAAAGGGGCGTTCGACGGTCGATGCCTTGGCCCTGCTGAAGGGCCAGGTGCAGGAGGCGGTGGCCGCGGGGGACGGAGTGTTGGCGGTGTCGTTTGACATTGCAAACGCCTTCAACTCCGTCCCCCACGCGACCATATTGGAGGCACTCCGTTACCACGGAGTGCCCCAATATCTGCGGGCGATCCTGGCCAGCTACCTGGAGGACCGAGAGGTCCTTCTGGTGGACAAGACGGCCAGGATCAGGCGCTACGGCGCGGAGTCCGGCGTTCCGCAGGGGTCGGTTTTAGGCCCTCCCCTGTGGAACATCGGTTTTAATTGGCTCCTGCGGGGCACCCTCCTCCAGGGCACGAGTGTCATTTGCTACGCAGATGACACTCTCCTCGTTGCCCGGGGGAGGGACTTCGGTGAGGCGGCCTGTTTGGCCTCGGCCGGCGGATCCTTGGTGGCGGGGAGGATCCGCCGGCTTGGACTGAGGGTGGCGCTGAACAAGACTGAGGCCGTGTTCTTCCACGGGCCTCGGCAGCGCCGCCCTCCTGACGCCCATATCTTGGTGGAGGGCGTCCGGATAGAGGTCGGGGTCCAGATGAAATATCTGGGCCTCGTGCTTGACAGCAGGTGGCGCTTCGGCCCGCACTTTAGCGGGCTTTCGACGCGCCTGCTGAAAGCCGCGGACGCCCTCTCATGGCTCCTCCCGAACCTGGGGGGGCCCAAGACGCGATGCCGGCGCCTCTATGCCGGCATCCTCAAGAGTATGGCCCTCTACGGGGCACCCATCTGGGCGGACTCCCTCCGGAGGAGGGAGAATGCAACCGCCATCCGCGGGCCACAAAGGGCCATTGCACAGCGGGTGGCGAGGGCCTACCGCTCAGTGGGTTTCTCGGCGGCGTGCGCTCTGGCGGGCACCCCTCCCTGGGAGTTGGAGGCATGGGTGCTCGCCAGAGTGTACGAATGGACGGCGCGGCGGAAGGCGCTCGGGGAGCGCCCCGCCGCCGAAGAGCGGGAGGCTGTGCGGCGGGAGGCGAGGGACGCTATCATCGTCCATTGGACGGAGGACCTCGCCACCGCTGCCTTTGGCCGTCGGACGCTGGACGCGCTCGGTCCAGTCCTGCGGGACTGGCTCGAGCGGCCTCACGGTTTCCTCTCGTTCCGTCTAGTGCAGGTGTTGTCCGGACATGGTTGTTTCGGAACGCACCTGCACCGGATCCGGAGGGAGGAAACCCCAGCGTGCCACGACTGCGGCGCGACAGAGGACACGGCGCAGCACACCCTCGAGGTGTGTCCAGCCTGGGCAGGGCAGCGCCGTGGCGATTAGCGGGCGATAGGTGCGGGGGCACCTTTCGCTCGCATTGCACTAATCGCCACCCTCGTCGGGCGGGAACGGCCGAGCACTGCGGTCGTTCCCGGGCCCCTCCACTAAGGGAGGGGCGTGAAGGCCCCGCTGTAAAGGCGGGCGGTCGTCGGCGGAGGACTGGACGTAAAGGCTGTGCCAGTTTCCCAGTCCTCCTCCATAAAGACGATGCGGGAGTGCCGCTGGGTTATTTTAGTGGGTATACCGGGCCTCAGCCCGGGGAGTCCCACATAGCCCCCCATTCCCCCAATGGGTGGGTATGCGTAAAGCATTTTTTCCCAGCGTGATCAAAAAAAAAAAAAAAAAAAAAAAAAAAGGTTAGGTTAGGTTAGGTTCCCCCCCGAATTGGTTCCCGCCTTGTCGTGGCGGGGGGGCTCAGTAGCCGTGGTGGCGGAAACCCACGGTGAAGCCAAGAGGAACCTAGGCGGGGGCCGCTCGTCTAGGCTTTTGCCGCTAAGCCAACGACGAGTGGCCCAATAGTTGCGGTGCCGCGGGTGCCGCCTGTAGCGGCATCGCAACTGAGCGGGCTGCGATGCCCCCCTCTGATGGGGGGGGCATCGCAGAGGAGTGCGGGGGGCCGCGGCAGGGAGGGGAGTGTCGGTGTGGCTTCGGCCATTGTCCCTTAACTTCCGCGGCCTCAACGGGGCCGCCACCGTCAGATGGCGGACGCGGTGGGGCCGCAGGGGAAGAGGACTGTCGGTGTATCGTTGCCGCTGTCCCTGTCCCCTGCGGCCGAAAGGTGGTAGGTGACGGGGCCACAGACCCGACCCGTCACAGGGGGAGCTCCGGCGTGCCTGCATGACTGCGGCGCGTCGGAGGGCCTGGACCCCTCGCTTCCTGGCGTGGGAGCCCCATGCTGGAAGGCGACGGGTCTGGGCAGCGGTCGCCTCCTTGTGCATGGATTGCTGGCATTTGTCGCTCGATCTCCCTGTCCCCCAGTTCAGGCAAGGTCGCCCCCCTCTTGATCCTGTATAGCGAGGCTACCTCGCGTACACGAAGATCAAGTGGGAGCACTCCAGCAAGAACCAGCGCTGAGTTCAGGGAGACCGTGCGATAAGCCTTGCACATTTTTTGTGCGAACCCTCTTTGCACCGTCCTGAGCTGCTTTTGCACTCCCAGCTTTCCTGCAGCCGGTGCCCATATGCTCGCCACGTATAGTATGATGGGCTCGATGGTCGCCGTATATATCGTGCGGATCACCTCCGGATGGAGGCCCCAGCTGGCTTTGGCCGCTCTTGCAAGCTGTTTATATATATTGACGGCTTTTTTGCACACGTTTCCTACGTGCTCATTGAATGTGAGCTTTTCATCCAATGTCACACCCAGCATCTTAATTTGTTTAGACATTCCAATGTCGATCCCCCCCATGCGCAGGCGTGGTGTGTCGAACTTAAGCTTGCGCGTGATTACCATGGCATTAGTCTTGTGAGGCGCGAATTTGAGCTTATTTTCAACACCCCACACCCGAACAAGTTCGAGAGCGGCATTGGCTTGTCCCTGCACGTGTTGCGCCGTATGACCATCGAACACCATGACGACGTCGTCGGCGAAGGCCTGCACGTAGTGACCTTCAGCTTCGAGGATGTTCAGCAATGAGTCCAGAAGTACGTTCCACAGTATGGGCCCGCCTATAGATCCTTGAACGCATCCTTTGTTAGTCGCCTTTGTGAATGTTGCCCCGTTGTACCTTACCGTAACCCTCCTTTGGTCAAGGTAACTATCTATGACCCTCCTAATGTTTATGGGGCAGTTCATTTTTGCCAGCTGGACTCTAATCGCTGGCCACCAGGCGCTGTCGAAGGCGCCCTCTATATCCAATGACACGACGGTTATGATTTTCTTCTCGTCGAGTTTCATATTTATGTGTTGCATTAGCTTATAAAGGGCGTCTTCGCAGCTCTTTTGGGGCATGAATCCGAACTGATTTGGATTTAATTTCGGTAACAGGTGGTATTTAATTCTGGCGACCAACATCTTCTCATATACTTTGCCCATCACCGGTAGCAAGCCAATGGGGCGATATGACTTGGGGGTGGTATATGACTCTTTCCCTGGTTTCCTCAGTACTATGACCGTGGCTTCCTTCCACACAATGGGGAAATAATGGAGCTCAAGGCACTTGTTTAGTACTCCCAGGAAAAGTTTTATGTCGCTCTTTATGGCGTGGCTACAGATGTCTGCAGTGAACCCGTCGGCACCAGGTGCTTTTTTAGGGTTTAGGGACTCCAAAGCAGTAAGCAATTCTGTAGTCGTGAATGGTGGGTCGTTCTGTCCCTCAGATGGTTGAAGGTTCACGACTGCTGCTCTGTTCCGTATGTCCCTATGCGTCTGGTTGTCGCTCTCCCTTAGGTCTTCCGGGTAAAAAGTTCGGGCCAGCAGTTCCACAGAGCCTTTTGCGTCAAGGGTGGCGCCATTCTCTATCAGGGGAACATCCTCCTCCCTCCTTGCCGTTTTCCCTATAATCCGATAAATACCCTCCCACAAGTTCTCCTTGTCCTGTTTTCTGCAGAATTCTTTCCAGCTTCCGATCTGGGCCTCCTTGGCTCTCGACTCATATTCGTCTTTAGCTTTAAGGTACGCGTTTATTACCCCCTGCCGTCGTATCGGTGCGGCGTTCCTGATTCTGCGTTTCCTAGTGGTGACTTCCTGCTTCATCTTCGCGAGCTCTTCCGACCACCATGGTAGGGTTAGTGTCTCTGTATTCTTTTTTGTAGGGATTGCTCTATTACATGATTCTGTGATGACTTTATTTAGGTTTGTTATGAATTTTTCTAGTTTTTCTACGGTTTTAATTTTATTTATTTCTTCAATTACTAGTTTTTGTTCAGTTTTAAATTGGATGAGTTCTTCATGAAATTCATCCCAATTTGCCTTCTTTGTGTTGAATAATCTTGTGGTTCTTTTGACACTCAACCCTTTAGATTTTTTAAGTTTTATTTTGAAACTAATACCGCCGTGGTCGGCGCACGTGAGATTTGCGATAACTTTCCAGTCCTCCACTAGGTCCAGCATATCAGTAGTGCAAGCCGTCACGTCCACGAAGCTAGAGTAGCGTTTTCCGCCACGAATAGTGTCAAAAGTCGGTGTGTCGCCTTGGTTCAATATGTTCAGTCCCAGTTCGTGAAGCGTACTGGCCATGTCATCCCCCCTATGGTCAGTCTGCGAGCTTCCCCACCAGGTGCTCTTTGCATTCGAGTCGCCTCCAATTATTAGCCTCCGTGTGACGGTGTTAGCGACTTTGTTCAGATCATCCAGGTACGGGTCTATTGGCCGGTCAGGTTCAAAATAATACGAAGCCAAAGTGACTTTCCACTCTTTTGTGCTCACACTCACCACTACGATGTTATTCGTGGTGTGCTCTGGGTGTTGCGTGACATCCAAGCTGGCGTCGAATATGGCAATCGCGGCTTTAGTTGTGCCCGCTCCAGTGTTTTGAAATACTCTTACGCCTCTGTATGACCTCATATTATCCGACCCACCCACGTAAGGTTCCTGAATTAGAGCAACCGCGATCTTTCTTTTAGTTGCCTCGATCATCAGTTCTTCTGTGGCTAATTTTCTGCGTTGGAGGTTGCATTGGAGCACCTGGTAGCTGTGCGTGTTCTCCTGGCTGCCCTTAGCAGTACGCGACCGACATGCGAGCTATCGCGTCGCGTTTTCTGCGTACGGGGCATTCCGTGCTGAAGGCATTATGGTCGTTGCGTCCGAGTTTGGCTAATACGCAGTTCCTACAGGACGGTTCGCCTCCGGCAAGCCAGTCTGGGCATTGCTCTCTGAGGTGTGGGCCTCCACAGTGGCTGCAGAGGTCTGCTGGATCTACGCAGTACCTCTTGCTGTGGCCGTATCCGAGGCACCTCGAACACTGCACCAGCGGCGATTGGTCGTACACCCATATGCGTTGGACGTCCATGTAGACTGATCCAGCCTCGGTAGCCCGTTTCCATATTGTCGGCGAAACGCTTAGAACGATATGGTTAGTATGCGGATTCCGTGCTTTCCTTTTATATTTTATTGCCACTCTATCTTCTTCTTCTTTGAGGTCGTGGAAGATACCCCGGTTTTGATTCCTGAAGGCCTTTAGGATTTCCTCGTCGGTATGTGCCGACAGGACGCCCGCAAGCCTCAGGAGAGGGTCTCTATTTTTAACCTCTTCCACGATCAGGTTCTTTCCAGCATTTTCTATCCTTTCCTTCACTTTCTGTCTGTCTTCCGCTGTATTGCAGCTCATGATCACCTTCCTGTCTCTTCCCTTCCGAGTCCTTTCCACCCTAATCCACCCTTCTTTGGCATTCACCGCCTCTCTTACTTTTGTAAGCACGTTATCTCCGGTGTCGGCTTCGTCCTGCGACGTGACTACCACAGAATGCAGTGCATGTTTCGGGGGTGAGTGCGTGGTGGGTCGGCTTTCCGTTACCTCTGCGTAGGTTTTGGAGCTCAGGAGTTGGTGTTGCTGCTCCATTTTGCCTTTCAGCTCGTCTAATTTTGTCCCATTTTCAGCGAGTAGGCGGCTCTGTTCCTTCAATTGTGCCAAAATTTGACTATGGCTCTCACCGGTCTCTTTTGGAGGCGTCTTGTTTAATGTCTCTTGGGGGTTGTCGATTACTTCCGATGTGGAAGTCTCTCTGGTCCTCTTAAGCCTTTTGATCTCGGTATCCGCTTCTCTCACTATCTGGAATAGTTTGTCCACTGCCTCCAGCACGCTCGTTTTGATGTCAGTTTTTATGTTCCGAGAGTTGTTGATGTTTGTTTTGGCCTTAATGACATTAGCTTTGGCCTCCGCTAATCTATTTGAGATGACCTGTCTCGGAAGAATCTGAACATCAATCTTGCCGGTAGCTGGAGTCAGGTTTTGCGGCTCCGATCCCGTGGCTTCCAATTTTTCGACACTTCGTCTAACGTTAGACGAGAGAGTTTGAGTTTTTGGCGGAGATTTTGGCTTCTCTGCGCTACGTCCCACACCAGACGAAAGCGTCTGGGTCCTTGGTGGAGTTTTGTCCTTCTCCATATTGACGGTGAGGTTTTGTGGTGTCCTTATAGGAATCATGGTCAGAGGAATGCGTCAGTGGTGGATAAAATACTCAAAACAACACACAATAGTGCGTGTGGGTGTCTAAAATAAGTCTGCTCAAAGTGTAAAGAGTGTGAGCAGTCAAAATGTAAATATAAAATATAAATATAAAAGACAATATGCCTAAAATAATTGTCAAAAGTCGCAAAGAGAAAAAGCTTACAGTTCGGCTCAATAAAGCCTCCGTAATCTGTGTAGAGTTAGTCTCTACCAGAGTCAATATGGACTATTTAAAGGCTCTGTCAACCTAAGAATAATGATCCGGGACCCAAAGAAGTCCCCCCTCAAGAAAAGTCGCTTCAAGGTCAGAAATTAAAGACTTTTGAAGGAGTAAAAATTTTTTCTCTATGTAGAGTCAATCTACTAGTCCCAGCAGATAGGTCTCCCCAAGCCCTACAAAACCATACCAAACACGGTCCCCGCGGCTCAAGAGGTTCCGGAGATATGGCTGTCCAAAGTTCTGGGATATTCGACAGGATAGTCAACCAGAAAAAGGATATTTGGCTTATCTCCTTAACCCCCGGGCCGATCTGACTCGCGTCTGGGCTCAAATTAATGAGCTTGGTGAGCTCTATCCGCTGAGCAGATTTTCAGCACTGAAAATCTCGACCTCCTGAAAACTTCCTGAAACGACTTTTCCAGAGTAGTCGGCGTCCAGCCAGAGTCAACAAAAGAAACCCCAGTCCCCTACGACCCATCGTTCCGGAGCTACAGATGTTTTAAAATTTTCAAAATGGCCGCCGTAGCTGTCAAAGACGAGTTTTGGCCTATGATATCTCCGGTCGTATAAGTCGCAGACGACCCGAGCTTGGACCCGCTGATGTCAGCTTTGCCCACTCTATCCACTGAGACCACTTTCAGGATCCTGAAATTTTTTAGCTGCAAATCTCCTGAAACCGGAAGGTGAGGTAGATAATGAGCCCCTGAGTATATTTCCGAAAACAGAATAAAGATATCCCGACGGGTTCAGGAGTTACAGCCGTTACAATAAATACAAAATGGCCGCCGATCTGTCAACTGTCAGTTTGGAATAACAATATCTCGACTACCAAAAGTCGCATTGAGTCCGGGTTTTCAGTGTACAGATCAGCTCCACCTGTCCTATCCTGAAAAATACGTTTCAGGCCTGAAAAATTTTTCAGCCTGAAAACGCCTGAAAAATATTTCGCGTCAAAAAACAATTGTTGCCGCTTCCTATGTTGGAAACCGCAGCCTCGTGCGACATTCAGTTTAGGAGATATCGCAAAAAGAAACGAGTATCCCACTCAACAAAAATGGCCGACTTTTATCAAAATCGGCGATTCCGTCCCGATCTAGGCCGAGTTTCAGCTTAGTTAGGTCCACATATACCTAATAAACACTATTACACAATAAAATTTTGATATTTTCTTATTTATTACGATTTATGAGCTAAAAACATATAAAAATCGATATCTTTGGCAATTTTTGACCGAAAATTTTGCAAAAAATGTTAATATTATCTGTAATTAGGCTACTTTAAGACTAGATCGAGAGAGAAATTTTTAGGCTGTTTTCTAACTTGTAATTTTGAAAATAAAGTTTTTTAAGGTTTTTTAATTGCCAAAGAAATCTGGGTCATTGAAAAAATCTAAAACTAAAAACTTAAGGTCAACTAATGAGCGCGCAACGGACTGCAGTAGCGGATTTTTGAAATCTTTCTTCTTTCCGGAGTTATAGGAGTCCAGAGTTGCGATCTTCTTATAGCAATATAAAAGTTTGTGGGGGGGCAAAAATTCTAATTTAACTTGCACTCGCCTTGTAATATAAAGGTCCTGGTTGATGCAAAGTTTCACGGTGCTAACTCCTGTCCTTCAACTTTTTCAGGCCACGTGTTTTTTGGAAAAACTTGAATATCTCCTTCAGGCGTGGTGACTCGCTGTGTCGAAGTGGTCCAGGTGGTCAGGGACCAAAATGTCCACCGGATTTCAACGAAAAACAGGTATGTCGTCGCTCTTGTTTCGACAGCGTTTCCGTTTTAAGTGTTGCACTTTTGAACTTAACCTCTAAAATTGAGGTTTTTCAGAGCCAACTTTCACAACACTGTAATCCGGTTTAAACACAATGCGGCACTTTATGCGGGGCACTTTTCCGAGACTAACGACACTTTCCTCGAACCTTCCCAGTCCTCCTCCACTAAGACGATGCGGGAGTGCCGTTGGGTTTTTTAGTGGGTATACCGGAAGCAGACCGGGGAGTCCCACATACCCCTCCCTTCCCCCGGAGGGAGGATGATGCGTAATGCATTTTTCCCAGCGCAACAAAAAAAAAAAAAAAAAAAAAAAAAAAAAAAAAAAAAAAAAAAAAAAAGGTTCGGTGGCCGCCACGTGGGGAGAAATAGCCCTGGTCGGGGTTTATTTCTCCCCAAACCGCCCTCTACGGGACTTCGAGAATTTTCTCGAAGTCCTAACGGCAGTCGTCGGGAGGGCGGCGCCACGCCAGGTCGCCGTTCTAGGTGACCTGAACGCGAAGTCGGCGGCCTGGGGCAACCCGGCCGCCTCGTGTAACGTCCGGGGACGCGCCGTCGAATATTGGGTGGCTTCGTGCGGTGTGTCCCTCCTAAACAGGGGGGAGGTTCACACGTGTGTGCGGCAGCGGGGAGGATCGGTGGTCGACGTGTCGTTCGCCACCCCCGTGCTTGCCGCCCGCGTCGTGAACTGGCGGGTGGAGATGGTGGAGACCATGTCGGACCACCGTTATGTGCGGTTCGACATCTCCACCCAAGGTCCGCGGGGAGGGAGAATGGCCCACTCGGGCCGATCTCCCTTCCCGCGGTGGGCTCTCACCCGCCTGGACCGGGAGGCAGCCCAGGAGGCGGCGTTCCTCCAGGACTGGCTCTCGCCCCCTCTGGAGGGCACGGACGTTGACGCCGCGGCGGTCCAGCTCCGAGGGTCCCTGACCGAGGTGTGCAACTCCAGTATGCCTCGGTCTCGCCGTCCGCCTCCCCGTCGCACCGTCTACTGGTGGACGGAGGAGCTGGCGGGGCTCCGGGCCGCCTGCGTGGCGGCCAGAAGGGCCTACACGCGGAGCCGGCGGCGCACTAACCGATCACAGGCCGGGGAGGACCGCCTCTACGCCTCTTACCTAGAGGCAAAGACGGTCCTCAAGACGGAAATGTGCGCCGCCAAGGACTCGGCGAGAGCCGAGATGCTAGCGGGTCTCGACAGGGATCCGTACGGTAGGCCGTACAAGGTGGCGCGGAACCAGCTGCGGCCCTATGGTCCCCCCCTGTCGGAGACCCTCGAGCCGGCGCTGCTGGATGGGGTGGTCCGGTCCTTGTTTCCGCGCAGGACCGACTTCACCCCACCAGTGATGGACCCCCCGCGGGAGGTGGCTCCGCCGGAGGAGGAGATTCCCCTGGTGACGGAGGATGAGGTTCGCGAGGGGATTCTCCGCCTCCGCGCGAAGAAGACGGCCCCTGGGCCGGACGGCGTCCCCGCACGGGTGGTGGCAATAGCTGCCTCTCAGATGCAGGACAGGTTTCGGGAACTCTTCAACGCGTGCTTTACGGCTGGGCGGTTCCCGAAACTGTGGCGGGAGGGGCAGCTGTGCCTCCTCCGCAAAGAGGGACGTCCGGTGGACTCCCCCTCGGCATACCGGCCCATCGTTCTGCTCGATGAGGTCGGTAAAATGTTCGAGGGGATCGTCGCCGACCGGCTGAATGGCCTGCTGCGGGGGGTGGGACCGGACCTGTCGGACGCCCAGTTTGGTTTTCGACAAGGGCGTTCGACGGTCGACGCCTTGGCCCTACTCAAGGACCAGGTGCAGGAGGAAGTGGGGTCGGGGGAGGGGGTGTTGGCGGTGTCGTTCGATATCGCCAACGCCTTCAACTCCGTGCCCCACTCGACGATATTGGAGGCGCTCCGGTACCATGGAGTGCCCCAATACCTGCGGAACCTCCTGGCCAGCTACTTGGAGGACCGAGAGGTCCTCCTCGTGGACAAAACGGCGACGGTCAGGAGGTACGGCGCGGAGTCCGGTGTTCCGCAGGGGTCGGTTCTAGGCCCACCCCTGTGGAACATCGGTTTCGACTGGCTCCTGCGGGGCACCCTCCTCCAGGGCACGAGCGTCATCTGCTACGCGGATGACACTCTCCTCGTTGCCCGGGGGAGGGACTTTAGGGATGCGGCCTTTCTGGCCTCGGCTGGCGGATCCTTGGTCGCCGGGAGGATCCGCCAGATGGGATTGAAGGTGGCGCTGCACAAGACCGAGGCCGTGTTCTTCCACGGGCCTCGGCAGCGCTACCCACCTGACGCCCACATAGTGGTAGAGGGCGTCAGGATCGAGGTCGGGGCCCAAATGAAATACCTGGGCCTCCAGCTAGACAGCAGGTGGCGCTTCGGCCCGCACTTCAGCGGGCTGTCGACGCGCCTGCTGAAGGCCGCCGATGCCCTATCGTGGCTCCTCCCAAACTTGGGGGGGCCGAAGGAGCGATGCCGGCGCTTATATGCCGGCATCCTGAAGAGTATGGCCCTTTACGGGGCCCCAATCTGGGCGGACTCCCTCCAGAGGAGGGAGAACGCGACCGCCATCCGCAGGCCCCAAAGGGCCATTGCACAGCGCGTGGCAAGGGCCTACCGCTCGGTAGGCTTCGGGGCGGCGTGCGCTCTGGCGGGCACCCCTCCCTGGGAGTTGGAGGCATGGGTGCTCGCCAGAGTGTACGAGTGGTCGGCACGGCGTAAAGCGCTAGGAGAGCGCCCCGCAGCGGAAGAGCGGGAGGCCGTGCGGCGGGAGGCGAGGGACGCGATCGTCCGTCACTGGACGGAGGACCTCGCCACCGCCACCTTTGGCCGCCGGACGCTGGACGCGCTCGGTCCAGTCCTACAGTGCTGGCTCGAGCGACCCCACGGTTTCCTTTCGTTCCGTCTAGTGCAGGTGTTGTCCGGACATGGTTGTTTCGGAACGCACCTGCACCGGATCCGGAGGGAGGAAACCCCGGCGTACCACGACTGCGGAGCGGCGGAGGACACGGCGCAGCACACCCTCGAGGTGTGCCCGGCATGGGCTGAGCTGCGCCGTGTCCTGAATAGTGTAATCTGGCGGGACCTCTCGCTCCCCGGCGTGGTCAACTCCATGCTGGGGAGTGAGGAGGCCTGGGCGGCGGTTGCCTCCTTTTGCGAGGTCGTGATGTCGCAAAAGGAGGCGGCGGAGCGTGCGCGGGAGGACGATCCTCTCGCGCCGCCGCTCCGCAGGCGAAGAAGGGGTGGGAGAAGGCGGTTGTACGATCGTCTCCTCCCACCTCCTGGTGGCGATTAGCTGGCGACAGGTGCGGGGGCACCTCTCGCTCGCATTGCACTAATCGCCACCCTCGTCGGGCGGGAACGGCCGAGCACTGCGGTCGTTCCCGGGCCCCTCCACTAAGGGAGGGGCGTGAGGGGCCTGCCGTAAAGGCGGGCAGTCGTCGGCGGAGGACTGGACGTAAAGGCTGTGCCAGTTTCCCAGTCCTCCTCCATAAAAGACGATGCGGGAGTGCCGCTGGGTTATTTTAGTGGGTATACCGGGCCTCAGCCCGGGGAGTCCCACATAGCCCCCCATTCCTCCAATGGGTGGGTATGCGTAATGCATTTTTTCCCAGCGTGATCAAAAAAAAAAAAAAAGAAAAAAAAAAAAAAAAAAAAAAAAAAGGTTAGGTTAGGTTCCCCCCCGAATTGGTTCCCGCCTTGTCGTGGCGGGGGGGCTCAGTAGCCGTGGTGGCGGAAACCCACGGTGAAGCCAAGAGGAACCTAGGCGGGGGCCGCTCGTCTAGGCTTTTGCCGATAAGCCAACGACGAGTGGCCCAATAGTTGCGGTGCCGCGGGTGCCGCCTGTAGCGGCATCGCAACTGAGCGGGCTGCGATGCCCCCCCCCCCCTCTGATGGGGGGGGCATTGCGGCGGAGTGCGGGGGGCCGCGGCGGGGAGGGGAGTGTCGGTGTGGCTTCGGCCATTCTCCCTTAACTTCCGCGACCTCAACGGGGCCGCCACCGTCAGATGGCGGACGCGGTGGGGCCGCAGGGGAAGAGGACTGTCGGTGTATCGTTGCCGCTGTCCC
The DNA here is from genome assembly GCA_948252205.1 of Orthosia incerta. NCBI lineage: Eukaryota > Metazoa > Arthropoda > Insecta > Lepidoptera > Noctuidae > Orthosia > Orthosia incerta. Next base: position 48,015 of record CAOCPI010000002.1, read on the forward strand.
TGTCCCCTGCGGCCGAAAGGTGGTAGGTGACGGGGCCACAGACCCGACCCGTCACAGGGGGAGCTCCGGCGTGCCTGCATGACTGCGGCGCGTCGGAGGGCCTGGACCCCTCGCTTCCTGGCGTGGGTAGCGCCATGCTGGAAGGCGACGGGTCTGGGCAGCGGTCGCCTCCTTTTGCGAGGGTGGTAAATCGCAAAAGGAGGCGAAGGTGGTGATACGCGGGCGACAGGTGCGGGGGCCCCTTCGCCTGCATTGCACATCACCACCCGCGGGAGGGAATGGCCGAGCACTCGCGGTCATTCCCGGGCCCCTCCGTTGAGAGGGGCATGAGGGGCCCGCTGTGAGACAGCGGGCAGTCGTCGGCGGGGGACTGGAGTAAAGGCTCTGCCGGTTTCCCAGTCCTCCTCCACTAAGACGATGCGGGAGTGCCGTTGGGTTTTTTAGTGGGTATACCGGAAGCAGGATCCGGGGAGTCCCACATACCCCTCCCTTCCCCCGGAGGGAGGATGATGCGTAATGCATTTTTCCCAGCGCAACAAAAAAAAAAAAAAAAAAAGGTTAGGTTCCCCCCCGGTGGGTTCCCGCTTTGTCGAGGCGGGGGGGCTCAGTAACCGTGGCTTGGTCACCCACGGTGAAGCGAAGAGGAACCCGAGGAGGGGCCGCTCGTCAGGGCTTTTGCCGATTAAGCCGACGACGTAGCGGCCAACTAGTAGGTTGCGGTGCCGCTTGGTAACAGGCGACATCGCAACTGAGGCGGGCCGCGATGTCTTATGGAGATTCCCAGGTCCCATACGATATCGCGGCTGAGGGTTGGAGGCCGCGGCGGGAGAGGAGTGCCGGTATTGCGGTGCGCCGCTCTCCCTACCTTCCGCGGCCTAGACGGGGTCGCCACCGTCTGATGGCGGACGCGGTGGGGCCGCAGGGGAAGAGGAGTGTCGGTATAGCGTTAGCCGCTCTCCCTATCCCCTGCGGCCGCAAAATGGTAGGTGGCGGGGCCATTGACCTTGACCCGTCACAGTGGGACCAAGGGTGCCATACACGGGGTCGTCTGGCACCCATGTGCTGAATTGGTCCCTGGGGTGGTCACGGCGTACAGTGTGTTCTGGTGCGCCGGTGATGGGGGGTACTCTCCCGAGGAGGGTCCGGTGACGGACAGCTGCGGCGGGTTCGCGGTGAGTGCTAACGCGTGCCCGTGTTCCCGCCATAAGCGGCACTGGAGGACACCGTGGAGTTTTAGTGGGTTAGAGTCCCACATAACTGCACTATCTCCCCGTGGTAGTGCAGTATGCATGAGCATTTCTCCACGCAAAAAAAAAAAAAAAAAAAAAGGTTAGGTTCCCCCCCGAATTGGTTCCCGCCTTGTCGTGGCGCGGGGGCTCAGTAGCCGTGGTGGCGGAAACCCACGGTGAAGCCAAGAGGAACCTAGGCGGGGGCCGCTCGTCTAGGCTTTTGCCGCTAAGCCAACGACGAGTGGCCCAATAGTTGCGGTGCCGCGGGTGCCGCCTGTAGCGGCATCGCAACTGAGCGGGCTGCGATGCCCCCCCCCCTCTGATGGGGGGGGGCATTGCGGCGGAGTGCGGGGGGCCGCGGCGGGGAGGGGAGTGTCGGTGTGGCTTCGGCCATTCTCCCTTACCTCCCGCGGCCTCAACGGGGCCGCCACCGTCAGATGGCGGACGCGGTGGGGCCGCAGGGGAAGAGGACTGTCGGTGTATCGTTGCCGCTGTCCCTGTCCCCTGCGGCCGAAAGGTGGTAGGTGACGGGGCCACAGACCCGACCCGTCACAGGGGGAGCTCCGGCGTGCCTGCATGACTGCGGCGCGTCGGAGGGCCTGGACCCCTCGCTTCCTGGCGTGGGTAGCGCCATGCTGGAAGGCGACGGGTCTGGGCAGCGGTCGCCTCCTTTTGCGAGGGTGGTAAATCGCAAAAGGAGGCGAAGGTGGTGATACGCGGGCGACAGGTGCGGGGGCCCCTTCGCCTGCATTGCACATCACCAACCGCGGGAGGGAATGGCCGAGCACTCGCGGTCATTCCCGGGCCCCTCCGTTTTGAGAGGGGCATGAGGGGCCCGCTGTGAGACAGCGGGCAGTCGTCGGCGGGGGACTGGAGTAAAGGCTCTGCCGGTTTCCCAGTCCTCCTCCACTAAGACGATGCGGGAGTGCCGTTGGGTTTTTTAGTGGGTATACCGGAAGCAGGATCCGGGGAGTCCCACATACCCCTCCCTTCCCCCGGAGGGAGGATGATGCGTAATGCATTTTTCCCAGCGCAACAAAAAAAAAAAAAAAAAAAAAAAGGTTAGGTTGGGGTGCGGGTCCCCCCCCGAATTGGTTCCCGCCTTGTCGTGGCGGGGGGGCTCAGTAGCCGTGGTGGCGGAAACCCACGGTGAAGCCAAGAGGAACCTAGGCGGGGGCCGCTCGTCTAGGCTTTTGCCGCTAAGCCAACGACGAGTGGCCCAATAGTTGCGGTGCCGCGGGTGCCGCCTGTAGCGGTATCGCAACTGAGCGGGCTGCGATGCCCCCCCCCTCTGATGGGGGGGGGCATTGCGGCGGAGTGCGGGGGGCCGCGGCGGGGAGGGGAGTGTCGGTGTGGCTTCGGCCATTCTCCCTTACCTCCCGCGGCCTCAACGGGGCCGCCACCGTCAGATGGCGGACGCGGTGGGGCCGCAGGGGAAGAGGACTGTCGGTGTATCGTTGCCGCTGTCCCTGTCCCCTGCGGCCGAAAGGTGGTAGGTGACGGGGCCACAGACCCGACCCGTCACAGGGGGAGCTCCGGCGTGCCATGACTGCGGCGCGTCGGAGGGCCTGGACCCCTCGCTTCCTGGCGTGGGAGCCCCATGCTGGAAAGCGACGGGTCTGGGCAGCGGTCGCCTCCTTTTGCGAGGGTGGTAAATCGCAAAAGGAGGCGAAGGTGGTGATACGCGGGCGACAGGGGCGGGGGCCCCTTCGCCCGCATTGCACATCACCACCCGCGGGAGGGAATGGCCGAGCACTCGCGGTCATTCCCGGGCCCCTCCGTTGAGAGGGGCATGAGGGGCCCGCTGTGAGACAGCGGGCAGTCGTCGGCGGGGGACTGGAGTAAAGGCTCTGCCGGTTTCCCAGTCCTCCTCCACTAAGACGATGCGGGAGTGCCGTTGGGTTTTTTAGTGGGTATACCGGAAGCAGGATCCGGGGAGTCCCACATACCCCCTCCCTTCCCCCGGAGGGAGGATGATGCGTAATGCATTTTTCCCAGCGCAACAAAAAAAAAAAAAAAAAAAAAGGTTGGGGTGCGGGTCAGGTAACCTCCACGTGTGCTTGGTTGGTTGCTAGTCTCTTTCGGACACGTCCGGGGGGAATAGCAACCCGCTGGGCCGGTGCACCCTGGGCACCGTCAATAACTTCCCATTCGTGGGTTCTTGTTGGCGGTGGCGAATAATCTGACAGGGGGGGGGGTAGGCGTCGCTCTGGGTGTTCCCCTGATTAGCAGAGGACACTCCAGATGCGACATGGGGGTAGGCTAGGTTGGGTAGGCTAGGATAGGTAGGCAAGGTTAGGTAGGCTAGGCTGGGTAGGATAGGTTAGTTTAGGTTAGGTAGGTAAGCGGTGGGCCTCTGGGTGGGCTGCCCACCTCTGCGGGGGGCCGTCGTGAGCACACCAGCTCTGCACCCTGCTTCGAGCCCGCTCTGCACCTGGCTCTGCACCCGGCTCGGCCCGGATCAAGCGACGGCTCTCCTTCGGGAGGACGTCGTGAGCACACCAGCTCTGCACCCTGCTCAAGCCCGCTCTGCACCTGGCTCTGCACCCGGCTTTGCGGTTTTAGCCGGATCAAGCGACGGCTCTCCTTTGGTGGGGGGTAGCCCTGCCTGGGGCAGGAGGGAAGCCCTCAGCGGTTGTGCCGCCGTTGTGCGGCAGTAGGTTAGGTAGGTAGGATAGGTTAGGTAGGTTAGCGGTGGGGCTCACTTCAGAGCCTCTGGGTGGGCTGCTCACCTCTGCGGGGGGCCGTCGTGAGCACACCAGCTCTGCACCCTGCTTCGAGCCCGCTCTGCACCTGGCTCTGCACCCGGCTCTGCCCGGATCAAGCGACGGCTCTCCTTCGGGAGGACGTCGTGAGCACACCAGCTCTGCACCCTGCTCAAGCCCGCTCTGCACCTGGCTCTGCACCCGGCTTTGCGGTTTTAGCCGGATCAAGCGACGGCTCTCCTTCGGTGGGGGGTGGCCCCGCCTGGGGGCAGGAGGAAGCCCTCGGCGGTATGCCGCCGTTGTGCGGCAGGAGGGGATGACTCCTCGCTGCCGGCCCTCCCTCGGCGTCGGGATGGTCGACAGCGATGAGTCGGCGGAAGATGAGGACTTCGCTCTGGGTGTTCCCCTTAGGTACACGGGGGAATCACCAGAGAGTCGGAGGGCCAGGACCCCTCGCTTCCTGGCGTGGGAGCCCCATGCTGGAAGGCGACGGGTCTGGGCAGCGGTCGCCTCCTTTTGCGAGGGTGGTAAATCGCAAAAGGAGGCGAAGGTGGTGATACGCGGGCGACAGGGGCGGGGGCCCCTTCGCCTGCATTGCACATCACCACCCGCGGGAGGGAATGGCCGAGCACTCGCGGTCATTCCCGGGCCCCTCCGTTGAGAGGGGCATGAGGGGCCCGCTGTGAGACAGCGGGCAGTCGTCGGCGGGGGACTGGAGTAAAGGCTCTGCCGGTTTCCCAGTCCTCCTCCACTAAGACGATGCGGGAGTGCCGTTGGGTTTTTTAGTGGGTATACCGGAAGCAGGATCCGGGGAGTCCCACATACCCCTCCCTTCCCCCGGAGGGAGGATGATGCGTAACGCATTTTTCCCAGCGCAACAAAAAAAAAAAAAAAAAAAAAAAAAAGGTTAGGTTAGGTTGGGGTGCGGGTCAGGTAACCTCCACGTGTGCCTGGTGGGTTGCTAGTCTCTTTCGGATACGTCCGGGGAGAAGAGCAACCCGCTGGGCCGGTGCACCCTGGGCACCGTCAATAACTTCCCATTCGTGGGCTCTTGTTGGCGGTGGCGAATACCTGACGGGGGGGGGGGGAGCCGCTCGTCTGGGTGTTCCTCTGCTATTCAGAGGACCACCCAGACGTGCTGCGGACGGAAGGAGGTTGAGAGGGAGGGGGTGGTTACCTGAAAACAGGTAATCACCAACAAGGGAGCTTCGCCAGCTCCTGGAATTCCGGAGCTCACGGTGACTCGAGCAGTGTCCTGCCTGGGAGTTGCAGCGTCGGGAACTCACCGCAGTGATAGGGAACGACCTCGCGCTGCCGGCCGTGGTTCAATCCATGAGCTGCGCGAGGTCGTGGGAAGCGGTCGCATCCTTCTGCGAGGAAGTTATCTTGCAGAAGGAGGCGGCGGAGCGGATCAGGGAGGACTCACCCCTGGCTGATCCGCATCGCCGCCGGCGAGCTGGGCGGCGAAGGCGCGCGTACGCCGCGAACCATATGCCGCCCTGAGCGAGGCCGCGGGCGGAGGAACGGGGACCTTTTTCCACCGCCCGCTGATGCCTTCCGCGACGGAGCGGCGCTCTGTGTGTGTCCGGAGCGCCGCTAGGAGAGGACGACCAAGGAGTCGGGTGCCCGGTGGCAGTCGGACCGGGCACAGTCGCCGCGGCGGGCCCTGTGGATGTAAGAACGATCCAGGGCTCGCCCACTTTTACGGCGACGCATGGCACACGGCGGGTCTTTTTAGTGGGTGCAAACCCCACACTACCCCATCGCCTTCCCCGGGTGGTGGGGTGTGCGTCAGGCATTTTTTCCCGCCAAAAAAAAAAAAAAAAAAAAAAAAAAAAAAAAAAAAAAAAAAAAAAAAAAAAAGGTTAGGTTAGGTTGGGGTGCGGGTCAGGTAACCTCCACGTGTGCTTGGTGGGTTGCTAGTCTCTTTCGGATACGTCCGGGGGGAAGGACAACCCGCTGGGCCGGTGCACCCTGGGCACCGTCAATAACTTCCCATTCGTGGGCTCTTGTTGGCGGTGGCGAATACCTGACGGGGGGGGGATGTCGCTCTGGGTGTTCCTCTGAATAGCAGAGGACATGCCAGATGCGACAAAGGGGCTGGGTTGGGTTTAGGTTAGGTTAGGCTAGGTTAGTCTGGGTAGGTTAGGTTAGGTGGAGAGGGAGGGTGGTTTCCTGAAAACAGGTTACCACCAACAGGGGAGTCTACGCCAGCTCTCCTTAAATCCCGGAGCCCACGGCATAATCCCAAGGACCCCCATCGTTGGCGGTATGGGGTACGGGACGTGCTGTGGACCGGAGGGCTTGCCTTAATTGGCCGGCCCGCGGGAAGGAAAACCCTTTAAAACCCGACAGCGAAGTCGTAAAAACCTGTAGATACCTGGCGACCTCTACAGTATATAGCTACACTGTTTTACGGAATGGGCGTCACCCGGCAGTGTTTCCCTATATCGTCCCATACTCGTGGGAACAAAAATGGAAAATAAAATCACCAAAGATGTTGAAGGAGAAAGTGTGGAGTGCGAGGAGTCGCGTGCCGACACGCCAGTGCCAAGAGTGGTGCTGACGCGGTTGGCGGACCGGCCCTCCACCCGGAGTCGGGGCCGCTTGCCCCAGGCGAGTAAGGAGGAGGACCTCAATCCAGCAGGGAGGTCAAATACCGTCAAGCCGGGAGGCGCCGAGAAGCGCAGCTTCCCGGACGATCAAGAGGAGGCTTTCGAGGCGTCCATCCGGGCGCCTCGGAAAGTACGCCCCTCTAACAGAGTAGGAGCGGGGTCGAGAACGCGGTCGCTCACGCCGCACTGCCGACCCACAGCACCGATGGCGGCGACACCGACCCCGGGTGATATCACCCCGGTCGGGTCGTCGTCGTCGGTGTTTTCTAACAGCGCGGCGTACAGACGCGTGCGCGCTGATGGAGAGGCGGCCGCGGAGGATCAGGTCGGTCAATTGACCGACAGGATCCGCTCCGCGACCGAGGGGTCCGCAGCAGACGCAGCGGACCTGATGCAGACGGCGAGCGACTCGTTGAGCCTCGTTATGAAGGTCGCCACGAGGTCCCAAAACCTCAAGGGCGACTTCGTGAAGGGACTCAAGACAGCCGCCAGCGCGTTGGGTGGGGTGGTGGAGCGGCTCTCCGAACGCTCTGCCGCCTCCGAGGCTGCCAATGCCCGCCTCGAGGAAGAGGTGCAGCAGCTCCGCGCTGAGCTGGCCCAGCTTCGGGTCGATCTCCAGGTCAGTGGGGTCGACATCACCCGGGCCGGCTCTCCGCGGGCCGAGAAGCCGCCAGCTGCACCACCCCTGGAGGTGATGGAGCCGGCCAATGGGATGGAGGTGGCTTGTGGGGCTCTGGGCGACGCGTTCAGCGACGCTCAAATGAGCCAGCTGGCCAGGTTCGTGGGGAGCCTGGTAGACGGACGCCTGGCCGGCGTCCAGGACCGCCTGCTCCCCGAAAAGCGGATTCGGCCGCCGTTGGCGGCTGACAAGCGCGGAGCCCCACCAAACCAGCCGGGGATGGGCGCCAAGTCATTTGCGGCGGTGGCCGGCGAGCCCGCCGCGCCCAAGCCGCCTGTGCCGGCCAAAGCTCGTGCCGCTCAGGCTCCTACCGACAGGAGGAAGGGGAAGAAGGGGGGGCGGAGGGTGCCGCCGGCCGCCGCTCCTAGTGCTCCGGCTCCGGTGCCCGCGTCGGTCCCCGCTCCTCCTGCTCCACCCACTTCAGCTGCAGCTGAGGAGGGGTGGCAGACGGTTGGGGGGAAGCGGAAGAGGCGGCGCTCCAGGAAGGCGAAGAACCCTTCCGCGCCGGTAACAGGGCAAACGGCTGGTAAGAGGGGGCCCAAACTCTCTCCGCCAAAGAGTGCCGCCGTGGTCATCACGGTGGCGCCCGAGGCGGAGGGACTCACTTATGCGGGCTTCCTCCAGGAGGCGAGGTCGGTCCTCGACGGGGCCCTCCCTGGCGTCGGAGGGAAGGTGCGGTTGGCGCGGACAGGGGCGCGCATCCTGGAGTTCCCCGGCAAGGAGGGGGAGAAACAGGCCGACATGGTGGCCGCGGCGCTACGAGGCATTGTGGCGGGACGGGATGGCGTCACCGTCGCCAGGCCGACGAAATGCGCGGAGTTGCGCGTGTCGGGCTTGGACGACTCCGTCACGGCGGCGGAGGTCCGGGAGCGCATTGAAGCGTTTGCTGAGTGTGCTCCCGGCTCCGTCAAGGTCGGTGCCGTCCGCCCCGGCCCCGGAGGAGCGGGTGCGGTGTGGGTGCGCTGCCCCATCGCTGCGGCCAAGCTTCTGGCCAAAGCTGGACGACTCCTCGTGGGCTTCTCCTCGGCCCGAATCACGGTCTTGGAGGGGAGGCCTGCGAGGTGTTATGGGTGCATGGCCAGGGGCCACTTGCGGGCCAATTGCACTAGCGCCGTGGACTGCAGCAGATTGTGCTTCCGCTGCGGCCAACTGGGGCACAAGGCGGCGGAATGCTCCGCCGCCCCTTACTGCCCCCCGTGCGCGGCGGGCAATCGGCCCGCCAACCATTTGATGGGGCGGGAGGGGTGCACGATCCCCAACGCGCCGAGGCATCCGGGAGCTGGTCGTTCGACCACGGCGGCTCCCGGTCCTCGGTCACCGACCGCGGGAGGAGAGATGGAGGTGTCAACAATCCAATAATGTATTGCACACCCTCCAATCTCCTCCAGACGAATTTGAACCACTCCGCCGGCGCCCAGGACCTCCTCCTGCAAACGATGGCGGAGTGGTCAATAGGTGTGGCCGTAGCCGCGGAGCCCTACTTCGTTCCTCCCTGCCCAAATTGGGTGGGTGACCGGGACGGCTCCGTGGCCATCGTCAGCTCCGCTGCGCTTCGCTCCCCACCCTTGTCGCTCAGAGACAGGGGCGAGGGGTTCGTTGCTGCCGATTGGGGGGAGGTAACGCTGTTCGGCGTGTACTTCTCCCCAAACCGGAGTCTGGCGGAATTCGAGGTCTTCCTCAATAGAGTGGAGGCCTCGATACGGCGGACAGCACCTCGTCAGGTGCTCGTTCTGGGGGACTTCAATGCCAAATCTACGGCGTGGGGCTCCCCCGGAACGGATGCCCGCGGTCGGGCAGTCGAAGAGTGGGCGACGTCGGTGGGCCTCTGTCTCCTCAACAGAGGCACCACCGACACGTGCGTTCGTCGGCAGGGGGGGTCGATAGTGGACCTCTCGTTCGCTACCCCTGCCGTCGAAGCGCAAGTAAGGAGCTGGCGTGTCCTGGATGAGGTTGAGACGCTCTCGGATCATAGATACATCCGATTCGAGCTCTCCCGGTCCCAGGGCCCCAGAAGGGGTCACGTTCCCTCTCGGCGTGGCGGCGCGTTTCCGCGGTGGGCTGTGGGGCGAATGGACAAGGTCCTGCTAGAGGAGGCGGCCATTATTTCCAATTGGTTCGCCTCCCCGCCTTCGTCCGAGGGTGCCGACGCTGCGGCTGGCCGTTTTCGCGATGCGATTACGCAAATCTGCGATACGGCCATGCCCCGTGCTAAGTGTTGGTCCCCGAAGACGGAGGTCTACTGGTGGTCCCCGGAGCTTGCCTCCCTTCGCGCAGCGTGTTTTGCGGCGCGGAGGTCCTACACCCGCAGCCGGCGACGTCACCCCCGTGACGTCGAGAGGGAAGACCGGCTTTATGCGGCGTACATCGACGAGGTGTGCGCCCTAAAGCTGGCCATTCGCCGCGCCAAGGAGGAGGCGCGGCACGAGCTGTTGGAGGGTCTCGACCGTGACCCCTGGGGCCGCCCCTACCGAGCTGCGCTGAATAAGCTACGCTGTCGGGGTCCCCCCCTTGTGGAGACTCTCCAACCCGGCTTCCTCGTGGAGGTGGTTGAGGGCCTATTCCCGCAACGAGCGGAGCACGTGCCCCCGGCAATGGTCGCCGCAGAGACCGACGACCGGGAGGCCGACCTCAGTGCTCCGCCCGTCACAGAGGCGGAGGTGGCGGCGGCTGTTCTTCGGATGCGCTCGAAGAACACCGCCCCCGGGCCCGACGGGGTACCCGGACGGGTGTTGGCCCTGGCCCTCAACCACATGGGGGACCGCCTCAGGGAGCTGTTCGACGTGTGCCTGGCGTCCGGACGGTTCCCTGACTGCTGGAAGGCGGGGAAGCTGGTGCTCCTCCCTAAGCCGGGACGACCTCCCGACACCGTGGCGGCCTACAGGCCTATCGTTTTGCTGGAGGAGGCGGGGAAGTTGCTTGAGAGAGTTCTCGCCACCCGTATCCTCCGGCATCTGGAAGAGGTCGGCTCCGGTCTGTCGGACGCTCAGTACGGTTTCCGCGCTGGGCGTTCGACGATCGATGCCATCCTGCGTCTGAGGGCCGCTTCGGAGGAGGCCGTCGCTGGCGGAGGGGTGTTGCTGGCGGTATCCTTGGATATCGCCAACGCCTTCGGTAGTCTGCCGTTCGGCTGCATCGGCGAGGCGCTCCGGTTCCATGGAGTGCCGGTTTACCTGAGGCGGCTGGTGGCAGACTACCTTGAGGGCAGGGTGGTTCTGTGCGAGGACCGCGACGGAGCCTTGCTCCGCAGACCCATGGCGTGCGGTGTTCCGCAGGGTTCAGTCCTAGGACCTCCCCTGTGGAGCATCGGTTACGACTGGGTGCTGCGTGGAGCTTTTCCCCCGGGCCTGGACGTCATCTGCTATGCGGATGACACGCTCGTCACGGCCCGGGGACAAAGCTTCGAGGAGGCGGCGCGCCTGGCCAACGAGGGGGTGGCCCAAGTGGTCGGGCGCATCGAGGCGCTGGGGCTTAGGGTGGCCCCTGCCAAGACTGAGGCCGTGCTCTTTCACGGGCCTCGTCGCGGTCCACCTGCTGGCGCCTCGATAACGGTTGGCTCGGTCCCCGTACGGATCGGGGCCCAGATCAAGTATCTGGGCCTAGTGATAGACAGGCGGTGGAACTTTGACGAGCACTTCCGCATTCTGGTGCCCAAGCTGGAGGGCGTTGCCGCCGCTCTCGGTCGGCTCTTGCCGAACGTGGGCGGCGCCAGCGTCGCCTGCCGGCGGCTTTACACGGGGGTGGTACGGTCGATGGCACTGTACGGCGCACCCGTGTGGGCGGAGTCCTTGTCCGCCGGGAACAGGGTGCGCTTGTGGCGCCCTCAGCGTACCCTGGCGATCAAGGCCATTCGCGGATACCGCACGGTGTCCACAGACGCGGCGTGTGCGTTGGCTGGGACACCCCCGTGGGATTTGGATGCGGAGGTGCTCGCCGAGGTTTACAAGCGCGCGGCGGCAGCCCGGGCCGGGGGTTCTGTCCCCCTGCCCGAGGAGTTGCGAGGTTGGCGCGAGGAGGCCCACCGGACGTTGATGGTACGGTGGGGGCATCGGCTTGAGGCTCCACGAGCTGGCGTTCGGACCGTGGAGGCGCTCAGGCCGATTCTCGAGGAGTGGGCAGTGCGGCAGCATGGGACTCTCTCCTTTAGGCTGGTGCAGGTATTGACCGGACATGGTTGCTTCGGTACATACCTGCATAGGCTTGGGAGGGAGGCGAGTCCGATGTGCCACCACTGCGACTGCGGTGAAGACTCGGTGCAACACACTCTCGAGCAGTGTCCTGCCTGGGAGTTGCAGCGTCGGGAACTCACCGCAGTGATAGGGAACGACCTCGCGCTGCCGGCCGTGGTTCAATCCATGAGCTGCGCGAGGTCGTGGGAAGCGGTCGCATCCTTCTGCGAGGAAGTTATCTTGCAGAAGGAGGCGGCGGAGCGGATCAGGGAGGACTCACCCCTGGCTGATCCGCATCGCCGCCGGCGAGCTGGGCGGCGAAGGCGCGCGTACGCCGCGAACCATATGCCGCCCTGAGCGAGGCCGCGGGCGGAGGAACGGGGACCTTTTTCCACCGCCCGCTGATGCCTTCCGCGACGGAGCGGCGCTCTGTGTGTGTCCGGAGCGCCGCTAGGAGAGGACGACCAAGGAGTCGGGTGCCCGGTGGCAGTCGGACCGGGCACAGTCGCCGCGGCGGGCCCTGTGGATGTAAGAACGATCCAGGGCTCGCCCACTTTTACGGCGACGCATGGCACACGGCGGGTCTTTTTAGTGGGTGCAAACCCCACACTACCCCATCGCCTTCCCCGGGTGGTGGGGTGTGCGTCAGGCATTTTTTCCCGCCAAAAAAAAAAAAAAAAAAAAAAAAAAAAAAAAAAAAAAAAAAAAAAAAAAAAAAAGGTTAGGTTAGGTTAGGTAATATTTATACTATATATTATACTTTATACTATATAAAACTGCATTACCACTCACTGACTGACTGACTGACTGACTCATTGACATAATTGTTCTCCCAGATGGTGGATGGGGAGGTGGGTATATTTTGACAGATTCGTAAACAAGTAACTCCCGTGAGTATGGGAAAAGTCCCAAACCTCCCCTTTTCCCCCCCCCTCCTCCCCCCCTCTATCGTATCTCGGAAACTAAGGTACCCGTATTTTTTGTTTTTTACGGATTCGTTTAGAGGAGGCTCGGAAAAGTAAAAACCATTTTTCAAAAATGACCCTCTCACCCCCCTTCTCCCCCCCTTTAAGCGGATCTCGGAATTTGAGAGACTTGGAACATTTCTTTTTTCAGATTCATATAAAGGGGCAATGCTTGAGTCACAAACAAACCATTTTTCAAAGTTGACCCCCTTGCCCCCCTTCTCCCCCCTCCCCCCCCGTTTTGGCGAATCTTTTTTTTTTGTTTTTTTTACGGATTCGTTTAGAGGAGGCTCGGAAAAGTAAAGACCATTTTTCAAAGTTGACCCCCTCGCCCCCCTTCTCCCCCCCTTTAAGTGGATCTCGGAATTTGAGAGACTTGGAACATTTCTTTTTTCAGATTCATATAAAGGGGCAATGCTTGAGTCACAAACAAACCATTTTTCAAAGTTGACCCCCTTGCCCCCCTTCTCCCCCCTCCCCCCCCGTTTTGGCGAATCTTTTTGTTTTGTTTTTTTTACGGATTCAGCGTAGGGATCCCGAGTGGAGCGAACCTACGAGACCGAGTGCAGCGCAGGGGGGAGGTGGCGAGCGAAGCGAGCCGGCGACCTCCGTAGCGTAACGAAGGTTGAGTGGGTGAAGCGAAACTCAGTGCCTGGCGACGACAAGCAAACATTAGCGTTATGTTTTTTGGAACAAAGTGTAGGGTAGGTGTAGGGTAGGGTAGGTGTAGGGTAGGTGTAGGGTAGGTGTAGGGTAGGTGTAGGGTAGGTGTAGGGTAGGTGTAGGGTAGGTGTAGGGTAGGTGTGGGGTAGGTGTAGGGTAGGTGTAGGGTAGGTGTAGGGTAGGTGTAGGGTAGGTGTAGGGTAGGTGTAGGGTAGGTGTAGGGTAGGTGTAGGGTAGGTGTAGGGTAGGTGTAGGGTAGGTGTAGGGTAGGTGTAGGGTAGGTGTAGGGTAGGTGTAGGGACAACAACACGCGAGCTGCTTGCAGCTCGCGCACCAAGCAAATACTAGAAATACACCTCCACGTGTGCTTGGTGGGTTGCTAGTCTCTTTCGGATACGTCCGGGGGGAAGGGCAACCCGCTGGGCCGGTGCACCCTGGGCACCGTCAATAACTTCCCATTCGTGGGCTCTTGTTGGCGGTGGCAAATACCTGACGGGGAGGGGGGGAAGACGCTCGTCTGGGTGTTCCTCTGCTATTCAGAGGACCACCCAGACGAGAAGGAGAAGGAGGTTGAGAGGGAGGGGGTGGTTACCTGAAAACAGGTAATCACCAACAAGGGAGTTTCGCCAGCTCCTGGAATTCCGGAGCTCACGGTATCCTACCAAAGACCCCCATCGTTGGCGGATGGGGTACGGCGGTGCTGTGAGCGGAGGGCTTGCCTTAATTGGCTGGCCTGCGAGAAGGAAAACTCAAAAGGAACACCCGACAGCGAAGTCGTTAACCAGTCGTTACCAGGAGGAACCTAGTTCCTCCTAAGACCGCAGCCGTCGTGGTGACACTCACCACGGAGGCTGCGGAGCGTGGGGAGACGTACGCGTCCATACTGTTGAGGGCGCGTGCCAATGCCGATCCCACCCAGTTGGGGATCGGCAAGGTCTCTTGCCGGCGGACCCAAGCCGGGGCTCGAATCTTCGAGTTCCCGGGGGCAGAGGGCACTGCCAACGCGGACCTCTTCGCTACAAAGTTGCGGGAGGTCATCGCGGACGCGGCCAAGGTGGCCAGGCCCGTGAAGACGGCGGCCATCGAGGTGACTGACCTCGATGATACGGTCACCAAGGAGGAGGTGGTGGCGGCGGTCGCAGAAATGGGGGCGTGTGACGTCGCAGCGGTAAAAGGCCGGGACATCAGGCCCGGTCGCGGTGGCATGGGCACCATTCGCTTGGAGTGCCCAGTCGCCGCGGCCAAAGCCGTCCTTGACAAAGGACGGCTAAACGTCGGCTTCAGCTCGGGTAGGGTCCGGGCACTTGCGGCACAGCCCTTGCGGTGCTACAGGTGCTTCGGAATCGGGCACGCCCGGGCCCTCTGTCCGTCCACGGTGGACCGGACAGAGAGCTGTTACCGCTGCGGCAAGGAGGGCCACAAGTCCGCTGAGTGTGAGGCGGCCGCGCCGCGATGCGCTGTGTGTGCCGCCAGTGGCCGCCCGGCAGGCCACATCATGCAGGGGAGGATGTGCAATCCTCCCCCTAAGAAGGGAAAAGCGCAGGCGCCGAGCAAGCCTGCCGCTACCACCGCCGTGGTGCCGGAGGTTGGGGATCCGGCTGCTGCTGGCCTGGCTGAGGAGGAGGGGGGTGCGATGTCCGACTGATGGATAGGGTCAAACATCGCATCCTTCAGGCGAACACCAACCACTGCCGGGCGGCCCAGGATCTGCTAACGCAGATCATGGCCGAGTGGTTGGTGGACGTGGCGGTGGTCGCCGAGCCATACTCGGTCCCCAGTACCTGGCTGGGCGATCGGGACGGCTTGGTGGCGTTGGTGGCGCGGTCTTCCACGGGCTCCCCTCCCCTCTCGCTTTTAGAGAGGGGACCGGGATACGTGGCCGCCGCGTGGGGGAAGGAAATGGCCTTGGTGGGGGTCTATTTCTCCCCAAACCGCCCTCTCTCCGACTTTGAGGACTTCCTCGAGGTCCTTACTGCGGTCGTAGGGAGGGCGGCGCCGCGCCAGGTCGCCGTGTTGGGCGACCTGAACGCGAAGTCGGAGGCTTGGGGCAACCCGGCTGCCTCCTGCAACGTCCGGGGGCGCGCCGCCGAATTTTGGGCGGCCTCGTGCGGCGTGTCCCTCCTCAACAGGGGGGCGGTCCATACGTGTGTGCGGCGACGGGGGGGGTCGGTGGTAGACGTCTCGTTTGCCACCCCTGCCCTGGCCGCCCGCGTCGTGGACTGGCGGGTGGAGACGGTGGAGACTCTGTCGGACCACCGATATGTGCGGTTCGACATCTCCACCGGCCCCCGGGGGGAGACGGCCCGCTCAGGCCAGTCTCCCTTCCCGCGGTGGGCTCTCACCCGCCTGGACCGGGAGGCAGCCAGGGAGGCGGCGTTTCTCCAGGACTGGCTCTCACCCCCTGTCGAGCCTGTCCTGGACGTAGACGCCGCAGCGGTGCAGCTCCGTGGGTCCCTGGCCGAGGTGTGCAACTCCAGCATGCCTCGGTCACGCCGTCCGCCTCCCCGTCGCGCCGTGTATTGGTGGTCGGGGGAGCTGGCGGGGCTACGGACCGCCTGCGTGGCGGCCAGAAGGGCCTATACGCGGAGCCGGCGGCGCACTGCCCGAGATCGGGCCGGGGAGGACCGCCTCTACGCCTCTTACCGAGAGGCAAAGACGGTCCTCAAGTCGGCTATGTGCGCCGCCAAGGACTCGGCGAGGGCCGAGATGCTGGAGGGCCTCGACAGGGATCCGTACGGGAGGCCATATAAGGCGGCGCGGAACCAACTGCGCCCCTTTGGTCCCCCACTGACGGAGACCCTGGAGCCGGCGTTGTTGGATGGGGTGGTCCGGTCCCTGTTTCCACGCAGGACCGACTTCGCCCCACCAACAATGAACCCCCCATTGGGAGTGGTGGCTACGCCGGAGGAAGAGGTACCTCCAGTATCGGTGGAGGAACTTCGCGAGGGGGTTCTGTCCCTCCGCGCGAAGAAGACGGCCCCTGGACCGGATGGCGTCCCCGCACGGGTGGTGGCCATCGCAGCGTCCCTCATGGAGGATAGGTTTCGGGACCTCTTCAGCGCGTGCCTGAAAGCTGGGAGGTTCCCGAAGCTCTGGAAGGAGGGGCAGTTGTGCCTCCTCCGGAAGGAGGGACGCCCGGTGGACTCCCCCTCGGCATACCGGCCCATCGTTTTGCTCGATGAGGTCGGTAAATTGTTCGAGGGGATCATCGCCACCCGGCTAAATAGCCTGTTGCGGGGGGTAGGGCCGGACCTGTCGGACGCCCAATTCGGGTTTCGAAAAGAGCGTTCGACGGTCGACGCGTTGGCCCTGCTCAGGGGCCAGGTGCAGGAGGCGGTGGCGGCGGGGGACGGAGTGTTGGCGGTGTCGTTTGACATTGCAAACGCCTTCAACTCCGTCCCCCACACGACCATATTGGAGGCACTCCGGTATCACGGAGTGCCCCAATATCTGCGGGCGATCCTGGCCAGTTACCTGGAGGACAGAGAGGTCCTCCTGGTGGACAAGACGGCCAGGATCAGGCGTTACGTTGCGGAGTCCGGTGTTCCGCAGGGGTCGGTTCTAGGCCCTCCCCTGTGGAACATCGGTTTTGATTGGCTCCTGCGGGGCACCCTCCTCCAGGGCACGAGTGTCATCTGCTACGCAGATGACACTCTCCTCGTTGCCCGGGGGAGGGACTTTGGTGAGGCGGCCTGTTTGGCCTCGGCCGGCGGATCCTTGGTGGCGGGGAGGATCCGCCGGCTTGGACTGAGGGTGGCGCTGAACAAGACTGAGGCCGTGTTCTTCCATGGGCCTCGGCAGCGCCGCCCTCCTGACGCCCATATCGTCGTGGAGGGCGTCCGGATAGGGGTCGGGGTCCAGATGAAGTATCTGGGCCTCGTGCTAGACAGCAGGTGGCGCTTCGGCCCGCATTTCAGCGGGCTGTCGACGCGCCTGCTGAAAGCCGCGGACGCCCTCTCATGGCTCCTCCCGAACCTGGGGGGGCCCAAGACGCGATGCCGGCGCCTCTATGCCGGCATCCTCAAGAGTATGGCCCTCTACGGGGCACCCATCTGGGCGGACTCCCTCCAGAGGAGGGAGAATGCAACCGCCATCCGCAGGCCACAAAGGGCCATTGCACAGCGGGTGGCGAGGGCCTACCGCTCAGTGGGCTTTTCGGCGGCGTGCGCTCTGGCGGGCACCCCTCCCTGGGAGTTGGAGGCATGGGTGCTCGCCAGAGTATATGAGTGGACTGCGCGGCGGAAGGCGCTCGGGGAGCGCCCCGCCGCGGAAGAGCGGGAGGCCGTGCGGCGGGAGGCGAGGGACGCTATCATCGTCCATTGGACGGAGGACCTCGCCACCGCCGCCTTTGGCCGTCGGACGCTGGACGCGCTCGGTCCAGTCCTGCGGGACTGGCTCGAGCGGCCTCACGGTTTCCTCTCGTTCCGTCTAGTGCAGGTGTTGTCCGGACATGGTTGTTTCGGAACGCACCTGCACCGGATCCGGAGGGAGGAAACCCCAGCGTGCCACGACTGCGGCGCGGCAGAGGACACGGCGCAGCACACCCTCGAGGTGTGCCCAGTCTGGGCAGAGCTGCGCCGTGTCCTGATTAGTGTGATCGGGCAGGACCTCTCACTTCCCGGCGTGGTCAACTCCATGCTGGGGAGTGAGGAGGCCTGGGCGGCGGTTGCCTCCTTTTGCGAGGTCGTGATGTCGCAAAAGGAGGCGGCGGAGCGTGCGCGGGAGGACGATCCTCTCGCGCCGCCGCTCCGCAGGCGAAGAAGGGGTGGGAGAAGGCGGTTGTACGATTGTCTCCTCCCACCTCCTGGTGGCGATTAGCGGGCGACAGGTGCGGGGGCACCTTTTCGCTCGCATTGCACTAATCGCCACCCTCGTCGGGCGGGAACGGCCGAGCACTGCGGTCGTTCCCGGGCCCCTCCACTAAGGGAGGGGCGTGAAGGCCCCGCTGTAAAGGCGGGCGGTCGTCGGCGGAGGACTGGACGTAAAGGCTGTGCCAGTTTCCCAGTCCTCCTCCATAAAGACGATGCGGGAGTGCCGCTGGGTTATTTTAGTGGGTATACCGGGTCTTCCCGGGGAGTCCCACATAGCCCCCCATTCCCCCAATGGGTGGGTATGCGTAATGCATTTTTTCCCAGCGTGATCAAAAAAAAAAAAAAAAAAAAAAAAAAAAAAAAAAAAAAAAAAAAAAAGGTTAGGTTAGGTTAGGTTGGGGTCCCCCCCGAATTGGTTCCCGCCTTGTCGTGGCGGGGGGGCTCAGTAGCCGTGGTGGCGGAAACCCACGGTGAAGCCAAGAGGAACCTAGGCGGGGGCCGCTCGTCTAGGCTTTTGCCGCTAAGCCAACGACGAGTGGCCCAATAGTTGCGGTGCCGCGGGTGCCGCCTGTAGCGGCATCGCAACTGAGCGGGCTGCGATGCCCCCCCCTTTGATGGGGGGGGCATTGCGGCGGAGTGCGGGGGGCCGCGGCGGGGAGGGGAGTGTCGGTGTGGCTTCGGCCATTCTCCCTTACCTCCTGCGGCCTCAACGGGGCCGCCACCGTCAGATGGCGGACGCGGTGGGGCCGCAGGGGAAGAGGACTGTCGGTGTATCGTTGCCGCTGTCCCTGTCCCCTGCGGCCGAAACGTGGTAGGTGACGGGGCCACAGACCCGACCCGTCACAGGGGGAGCTCCGGCGTGCCTGCATGACTGCGGCGCGTCGGAGGGCCTGGACCCCTCGCTTCCTGGCGTGGGTAGCGCCATGCTGGAAGGCGACGGGTCTGGGCAGCGGTCGCCTCCTTTTGCGAGGGTGGTAAATCGCAAAAGGAGGCGAAGGTGGTGATACGCGGGCGACAGGTGCGGGGGCCCCTACGCCTGCATTGCACATCACCACCCGCGGGAGGGAATGGCCGAGCACTCGCGGTCATTCCCGGGCCCCTCCGTTGAGAGGGGCATGAGGGGCCCGCTGTGTAGACAGCGGGCAGTCGTCGGCGGGGGACTGGAGTAAAGGCTCTGCCGGTTTCCCAGTCCTCCTCCACTAAGACGATGCGGGAGTGCCGTTGGGTTTTTTAGTGGGTATACCGGAAGCAGGATCCGGGGAGTCCCACATACCCCTCCCTTCCCCCGGAGGGAGGATGATGCGTAATGCATTTTTCCCAGCGCAACAAAAAAAAAAAAAAAAAAAAAAAAAAAAAAAGGTTAGGTTGGGGTCCCCCCCGAATTGGTTCCCGCCTTGTCGTGGCGGGGGGGCTCAGTAGCCGTGGTGGCGGAAACCCACGGTGAAGCCAAGAGGAACCTAGGCGGGGGCCGCTCGTCTAGGCTTTTGCCGCTAAGCCAACGACGAGTGGCCCAATAGTTGCGGTGCCGTGGGTGCCGCCTGTAGCGGCATCGCAACTGAGCGGGCTGCGATGCCCCCCCCTCTGATGGGGGGGGCATTGCGGCGGAGTGCGGGGGGCCGCGGCGGGGAGGGGAGTGTCGGTGTGGCTTCGGCCATTCTCCCTTACCTCCCGCGGCCTCAACGGGGCCGCCACCGTCAGATGGCGGACGCGGTGGGGCCGCAGGGGAAGAGGACTGTCGGTGTATCGTTGCCGCTGTCCCTGTCCCCTGCGGCCGAAAGGTGGTAGGTGACGGGGCCACAGACCTGACCCGTCACAGGGGGAGCTCTGGCGTGCCTGCATGACTGCGGCGCGTCGGAGGGCCTGGACCCCTCGCTTCCTGGCGTGGGTAGCGCCATGCTGGAAGGCGACGGGTCTGGGCAGCGGTCGCCTCCTTTTGCGAGGGTGGTAAATCGCAAAAGGAGGCGAAGGTGGTGATACGCGGGCGACAGGTGCGGGGGCCCCTTCGCCCGCATTGCACATCACCACCCGCGGGAGGGAATGGCCGAGCACTCGCGGTCATTCCCGGGCCCCTCCGTAGAGAGGGGCATGAGGGGCCCGCTGTGTGACAGCGGGCAGTCGTCGGCGGGGGACTGGAGTAAAGGCTCTGCCGGTTTCCCAGTCCTCCTCCACTAAGACGATGCGGGAGTGCCGTTGGGTTTTTTAGTGGGTATACCGGAAGCAGACCGGGGAGTCCCACATACCCCTCCCTTCCCCCGGAGGGAGGATGATGCGTAATGCATTTTTCCCAACGAAACAAAAAAAAAAAAAAAAAAAAAAGGTTAGGTTGGGGTGCGGGTCAGGTAACCTCCACGTGTGCTTGGTGGGTTGCTAGTCTCTTTCGGATACGTCCGGGGGGAAGGACAACCCGCTGGGCCGGTGCACCCTGGGCACCGTCAATAACTTCCCATTCGTGGGCTCTTGTTGGCGGTGGCGAATACCTGACGGGGGGGGATGTCGCTCTGGGTGTTCCTCTGAATAGCAGAGGACATGCCAGATGCGACAAAGGGGCTGGGTTGGGTTTAGGTTAGGTTAGGCTAGGTTAGTCTGGGTAGGTTAGGTAGGTGAGTAGGAAGGGGAGTCTACGCCGGCTCTCCTTGAATCCCGGAGACCGCAGCATACTCCCAACGACCCCCATCGTAGGCGGTATGGGGTACGGGACTTGTTGTGGACGGAAGGAGGTTGAGGGGGAGGGTGGTTACCTGAAAACAGGTAATCACCAACAAGGGAGCTTCGCCAGCTCCTGGAATTCCGGAGACCACGGTGACCTACCAACGACCCCCATCGTTGGCGGATGGGGTACGGCGGCGCTGTGAGCGGAGGGCTTGCCTTAATTGGCCGGCCTGCGAGAAGGAAAACTCAAAAGGAACACCCGACAGCGAAGTCGTAAAAACCTGTAGATACCTGGCGACCTCTACAGTATATAGCTACACTGGCCGGAATGGGCGTCACCCGACAGTGTTTCCCTACATCGTCCCATACTCGTGGGAACAAAAATGGAAAAAAATAAAATCACCAAAGATGTTGAAGGAGAAAGTGTGGAGTGCGAGGAGTCGCGTGCCGACACGCCAGTGCCAAGAGTGGTGCTGACGCGGTTGGCGGACCGGCCCTCCACCCGGAGTCGGGGCCGCTTGCCCCAGGCGAGTAAGGAGGAGGACCTCAATCCAGCAGGGAGGTCAAACACCGTCAAGCCGGGAGGCGCCGAGAAGCGCAGCTTCCCGGACGATCAAGAGGAGGCTTTCGAGGTGTCCATCCGGGCGCCTCGGAAAGTACGCCCCTCTAACAGAGGAGGAGCGGGGTCGAGAACGCGGTCGCTCACGCCGCACCGCCGACCCACAGCACCGATGGCGGCGACACCGACCCCGGGTGATATCACCCCGGTCGGGTCGTCGTCGTCGGTGTTTTCTAACAGCGCGGCGTACAGACGCGTGCGCGCTGATGGAGAGGCGGCCGCGGAGGATCAGGTCGGTCAATTGACCGACAGGATCCGCTCCGCGACCGAGGGGTCCGCAGCAGACGCAGCGGACCTGATGCAGACGGCGAGCGACTCGTTGAGCCTCGTTATGAAGGTCGCCACGAGGTCCCAAAACCTCAAGGGCGACTTCGTGAAGGGACTCAAGACAGCCGCCAGCGCGTTGGGTGGGGTGGTGGAGCGGCTCTCCGAACGCTCTGCCGCCTCCGAGGCTGCCAATGCCCGCCTCGAGGAAGAGGTGCAGCAGCTCCGCGCTGAGCTGGCCCAGCTTCGGGTCGATCTCCGGGTCAGTGGGGTCGACATCACCCGGGCCGGCTCTCCGCGGGCCGAGAAGCCGCCAGCTGCACCACCCCTGGAGGTGATGGAGCCGGCCAATGGGATGGAGGTGGCTTGTGGGGCTCTGGGCGACGCGTTCAGCGACGCTCAAATGAGCCAGCTGGCCAGGTTCGTGGGGAGCCTGGTAGACGGACGCCTGGCCGGCGTCCAGGACCGCCTGCTCCCCGAAAAGCGGATTCGGCCGCCGTTGGCGGCTGACAAGCGCGGAGCCCCACCAAACCAGCCGGGGATGGGCGCCAAGTCATTTGCGGCGGTGGCCGGCGAGCCCGCCGCGCCCAAGCCGCCTGTGCCGGCCAAAGCTCGTGCCGCTCAGGCTCCTACCGACAGGAGGAAGGGGAAGAAGGGGGGGCGGAGGGTGCCGCCGGCCGCCGCTCCTAGTGCTCCGGCTCCGGTGCCCGCGTCGGTCCCCGCTCCTCCTGCTCCACCCACTTCAGCTGCAGCTGAGGAGGGGTGGCAGACGGTTGGGGGGAAGCGGAAGAGGCGGCGCTCCAGGAAGGCGAAGAACCCTTCCGCGCCGGTAACAGGGCAAACGGCTGGTAAGAGGGGGCCCAAACTCTCTCCGCCAAAGAGTGCCGCCGTGGTCATCACGGTGGCGCCCGAGGCGGAGGGACTCACCTATGCGGGCTTCCTCCAGGAGGCGAGGTCGGTCCTCGACGGGGCCCTCCCTGGCGTCGGAGGGAAGGTGCGGTTGGCGCGGACAGGGGCGCGCATCCTGGAGTTCCCCGGCAAGGAGGGGGAGAAACAGGCCGACATGGTGGCCGCGGCGCTACGAGGCATTGTGGCGGGACGGGATGGCGTCACCGTCGCCAGGCCGACGAAATGCGCGGAGTTGCGCGTGTCGGGCTTGGACGACTCCGTCACGGCGGCGGAGGTCCGGGAGCGCATTGAAGCGTTTGCTGAGTGTGCTCCCGGCTCCGTCAAGGTCGGTGCCGTCCGCCCCGGCCCCGGAGGAGCGGGTGCGGTGTGGGTGCGCTGCCCCATCGCTGCGGCCAAGCTTCTGGCCAAAGCTGGACGACTCCTCGTGGGCTTCTCCTCGGCCCGAATCACGGTCTTGGAGGGGAGGCCTGCGAGGTGTTATGGGTGCATGGCCAGGGGCCACTTGCGGGCCAATTGCACTAGCGCCGTGGACTGCAGCAGATTGTGCTTCCGCTGCGGCCAACTGGGGCACAAGGCGGCGGAATGCTCCGCCGCCCCTTACTGCCCCCCGTGCGCGGCGGGCAATCGGCCCGCCAACCATTTGATGGGGCGGGAGGGGTGCACGATCCCCAACGCGCCGAGGCATCCGGGAGCTGGTCGTTCGACCACGGCGGCTCCCGGTCCTCGGTCACCGACCGCGGGAGGAGAGATGGAGGTGTCAACAATCCAATAATGTATTGCACACCCTCCAATCTCCTCCAGACGAATTTGAACCACTCCGCCGGCGCCCAGGACCTCCTCCTGCAAGCGATGGCGGAGTGGTCAATAGGTGTGGCCGTAGCCGCGGAGCCCTACTTCGTTCCTCCCTGCCCAAATTGGGTGGGTGACCGGGACGGCTCCGTGGCCATCGTCGGCTCCGCTGCGCTTCGCTCCCCACCCTTGTCGCTCAGAGACAGGGGCGAGGGGTTCGTTGCTGCCGATTGGGGGGAGGTAACGCTGTTCGGCGTGTACTTCTCCCCAAACCGGAGTCTGGCGGAATTCGAGGTCTTCCTCAATAGAGTGGAGGCCTCGATACGGCGGACAGCACCTCGTCAGGTGCTCGTTCTGGGGGACTTCAATGCCAAATCTACGGCGTGGGGCTCCCCCGGAACGGATGCCCGCGGTCGGGCAGTCGAAGAGTGGGCGACGTCGGTGGGCCTCTGTCTCCTCAACAGAGGCACCACCGACACGTGCGTTCGTCGGCAGGGGGGGTCGATAGTGGACCTCTCGTTCGCTACCCCTGCCGTCGAAGCGCAAGTAAGGAGCTGGCGTGTCCTGGATGAGGTTGAGACGCTCTCGGATCATAGATACATCCGATTCGAGCTCTCCCGGTCCCAGGGCCCCAGAAGGGGTCACGTTCCCTCTCGGCGTGGCGGCGCGTTTCCGCGGTGGGCTGTGGGGCGAATGGACAAGGTCCTGCTAGAGGAGGCGGCCATTATTTCCAATTGGTTCGCCTCCCCGCCTTCGTCCGAGGGTGCCGACGCTGCGGCTGGCCGTTTTCGCGATGCGATTACGCAAATCTGCGATACGGCCATGCCCCGTGCTAAGTGTTGGTCCCCGAAGACGGAGGTCTACTGGTGGTCCCCGGAGCTTGCCTCCCTTCGCGCAGCGTGTTTTGCGGCGCGGAGGTCCTACACCCGCAGCCGGCGACGTCACCCCCGTGACGTCGAGAGGGAAGACCGGCTTTATGCGGCGTACATCGACGAGGTGTGCGCCCTAAAGCTGGCCATTCGCCGCGCCAAGGAGGAGGCGCGGCACGAGCTGTTGGAGGGTCTCGACCGTGACCCCTGGGGCCGCCCCTACCGAGCTGCGCTGAATAAGCTACGCTGTCGGGGTCCCCCCCTTGTGGAGACTCTCCAACCCGGCTTCCTCGTGGAGGTGGTTGAGGGCCTATTCCCGCAACGAGCGGAGCACGTGCCCCCGGCAATGGTCGCCGCAGAGACCGACGACCGGGAGGCCGACCTCAGTGCTCCGCCCGTCACAGAGGCGGAGGTGGCGGCGGCTGTTCTTCGGATGCGCTCGAAGAACACCGCCCCCGGGCCCGACGGGGTACCCGGACGGGTGTTGGCCCTGGCCCTCAACCACATGGGGGACCGCCTCAGGGAGCTGTTCGACGTGTGCCTGGCGTCCGGACGGTTCCCTGACTGCTGGAAGGCGGGGAAGCTGGTGCTCCTCCCTAAGCCGGGACGACCTCCCGACACCGTGGCGGCCTACAGGCCTATCGTTTTGCTGGAGGAGGCGGGGAAGTTGCTTGAGAGAGTTCTCGCCACCCGTATCCTCCGGCATCTGGAAGAGGTCGGCTCCGGTCTGTCGGACGCTCAGTACGGTTTCCGCGCTGGGCGTTCGACGATCGATGCCATCCTGCGTCTGAGGGCCGCTTCGGAGGAGGCCGTCGCTGGCGGAGGGGTGTTGTTGGCGGTATCCTTGGATATCGCCAACGCCTTCGGTAGTCTGCCGTTCGGCTGCATCGGCGAGGCGCTCCGGTTCCATGGAGTGCCGGTTTACCTGAGGCGGCTGGTGGCAGACTACCTTGAGGGCAGGGTGGTTCTGTGCGAGGACCGCGACGGAGCTTTGCTCCGCAGACCCATGGCGTGCGGTGTTCCGCAGGGTTCAGTCCTAGGACCTCCCCTGTGGAACATCGGTTACGACTGGGTGCTGCGTGGAGCTTTTCCCCCGGGCCTGGACGTCATCTGCTATGCGGATGACACGCTCGTCACGGCCCGGGGACAAAGCTTCGAGGAGGCGGCGCGCCTGGCCAACGAGGGGGTGGCCCAAGTGGTCGGGCGCATCGAGGCGCTGGGGCTTAGGGTGGCCCCTGCCAAGACTGAGGCCGTGCTCTTTCACGGGCCTCGTCGCGGTCCACCTGCTGGCGCCTCGATAACGGTTGGCTCGGTCCCCGTACGGATCGGGGCCCAGATCAAGTATCTGGGCCTAGTGATAGACAGGCGGTGGAACTTTGACGAGCACTTCCGCATTCTGGTGCCCAAGCTGGAGGGCGTTGCCGCCGCTCTCGGTCGGCTCTTGCCGAACGTGGGCGGCGCCAGCGTCGCCTGCCGGCGGCTTTACACGGGGGTGGTACGGTCGATGGCACTGTACGGCGCACCCGTGTGGGCGGAGTCCTTGTCCGCCGGGAACAGGGTGCGCTTGTGGCGCCCTCAGCGTACCCTGGCGATCAAGGCCATTCGCGGATACCGCACGGTGTCCACAGACGCGGCGTGTGCGTTGGCTGGGACACCCCCGTGGGATTTGGATGCGGAGGTGCTCGCCGAGGTTTACAAGCGCGCGGCGGCAGCCCGGGCCGGGGGTTCTGTCCCCCTGCCCGAGGAGTTGCGAGGTTGGCGCGAGGAGGCCCACCGGACGTTGATGGTACGGTGGGGGCATCGGCTTGAGGCTCCACGAGCTGGCGTTCGGACCGTGGAGGCGCTCAGGCCGATTCTCGAGGAGTGGGCAGTGCGGCAGCATGGGACTCTCTCCTTTAGGCTGGTGCAGGTATTGACCGGACATGGTTGCTTCGGTACATACCTGCATAGGCTTGGGAGGGAGGCGAGTCCGATGTGCCACCACTGCGACTGCGGTGAGGACTCGGTGCAGCACACTCTCGAGCAGTGTCCTGCCTGGGAGTTGCAGCGTCGGGAACTCACCGCAGTGATAGGGAACGACCTCGCGCTGCCGGCCGTGGTTCAATCCATGAGCTGCGCGAGGTCGTGGGAAGCGGTCGCATCCTTCTGCGAGGAAGTTATCTTGCAGAAGGAGGCGGCGGAGCGGATCAGGGAGGACTCACCCCTGGCTGATCCGCATCGCCGCCGGCGAGCTGGGCGGCGAAGGCGCGCGTACGCCGCGAACCATATGCCGCCCTGAGCGAGGCCGCGGGCGGAGGAACGGGGACCTTTTTCCACCGCCCGCTGATGCCTTCCGCGACGGAGCGGCGCTCTGTGTGCGTCCGGAGCGCTGCTAGGAGAGGACGACCAAGGAGTCGGGTGCCCGGTGGCAATCGGACCGGGCACAGTCGCCGCGGCGGGCCCTGTGGATGTAAGAACGATCCAGGGCTCGCCCACTTTTACGGCGACGCATGGCACACGGCGGGTCTTTTTAGTGGGTGCAAACCCCACACTACCCCATCGCCTTCCCCGGGTGGTGGGGTGTGCGTCAGGCATTTTTTCCCGCCAAAAAAAAAAAAAAAAAAAAAAAAAAAAAAAAAAAAGGTTAGGTTAGGTTAGGTTAGGTTTTTTTTTTTTTTTTTTTTTTTTTTTTTTTTTTTTTAATACTTCTACCCCCAAATGTGATGGAGTCTATTCTGAGCTATTACATTCATTCCAGTTCTCGCATTTATTCCTCTCGCACTTTCATTCCTCATACTTGATCTTTCTTTCATTCATCCTCATTTATGTTCTTTATGGGTGGGATGCCCAACTATCGTCTAGCTGACTAACTATTTTTCTTTATTTTATTAAAAAGCCAAGGACAAAACTTTTATTTTATCTTTTATACATATATACTTAGTGTAACTTAATCTATAACAGGTACTTATGTCTAATTTCATATTATTTTACATAGTAAGGTACTTATTTTTAATTCTTACATGGTTATACAGATTCTTATATCTAGTTTTATTCTATTTATTTCTTATTAATTGGTAATTACTTAAACTTTTACTGTTACAACTTTAGTATCTTATACTTATTCTATATAATACGGGTCTTTATTAGGAGCGGTTCATTCACGCAGGAAATTACGTTCCGCACTTTTAAAACTTTTTACATTTCTAATCTTATCATACAGGTCCTACAGAGTAGGGGAAGCATCTTTTACATATCTACTTATTTTAGGCTTATTGTACTAAACATTTTTTCCCAGGTCCTTTAGGGACAGGAGCAGTTTTTGTTTACACTCTTAACTTAATTATTACACATCTTATTATATTATACTTATACTATTATACGACTATATTCTTTTATGCTGTTCTTTAATATAACGCAGTATATTGTGACAGCATATTTTCTCACTCGGTTTTATTCCTTTTGATTGCTAGGGATGCTATAAGACAACAATACTTTAAAAACATTTCTCGACATCTTCCTGTCATTAGATGCGGTGCCTGTTGAGCATTCAATTCAATACCCAGTTGTTGCTCAGTCTCGTAACGTATTTTCTCAGTCATTGGGCAATTGAATAGGATGTGCAGAACCGTCTCCTCAACGCCAGGTTCGCAGGCGCACGATGGGTTCTCCTTACACTTGAAGCGTTTCAAGTATGCGGAGAACCCACCGTGCCCCGTCAGAATCTGCGTAGTGATGCTGTTGTGGGTCATCTTCCGTACCACTTTGTACGCTTCCACCGCGTCCGGGAAGAATATTTTGGTGACCGAAGCTGTGTCACCCGATCTATATCTCCCGTTCCACTCGCCAAGCGTCTCCGACCGGATTACTCGCTTGACGAATGAAACGGGACACTGATCGTAGTCCGGCCTCTTCTTCAACCCCAGGGCGGCCTCCTTCGCGAGTTGGTCGGCTCTCTCGTTTCCCTCCAACCCTGCGTGGGCCTTTATCCAGAACAACGAGACGCGCTTGTTCTGGAGTTTACAGCGACGTAAGGAGTCTCTGGTTTCCACGGCCAAGGGGTGGGGAGAACTTGTGTTGGTCACCGACTGAAGGGCCGCCATGGAGTCGCTGAAGATGCCGAACGTGGTTTCACTATGCTTGAGCACTTCTCCCACCGCTCTTTGTAAAGCCAGAAGTTCAGCCTGGTAGACGGTGCAATAGGACGGCAAAGCAAACTTGAGGGCTTTCGCCTCGACGTCGCCACTCCACAGGGATAGCGCCGCCCCGACTTTGCCCTCAATTTTGCTGCCGTCGGTGAAAATACGCACAGCATAGTTGCTGTGGTTGTTGTACTGATCCTCGTCTACCAGGCTGCCGAACTCTAGACTCAGTTGATCCGCAGGGTGCGGGGCCTCCAGCGCGGGTGCCATCCGCTCCACTTCCCTGCCCCCCAGTACGGGCTGGGGTACTCCCCTCCTGGCACCATAGAGTGCAGCTGCCTCGCGAACGCGGAGATCGAGTGGGAGTATCCCAGTCAGCACCAGGGCAGAGTGCAGGGAGACTGTGCGGTATGCCTTGCACATTTTCTGGGCAATCCCGCGCTGGACATTCCTAAGCTGCTTCTGTATACCCAGCTTTTTGGCCGCTGGAGCCCAGACGCTAGCAGCATAAAGAATTATGGGCTCCATTGTTGCCACATAAATCGTCCTGATTACCTCAGGATGCAACCCCCAGCTGACCCTTGCGGCTCTGCACAGTCCTTTATAAATTCCGATTGCCCTCCTGCACACGACCGAGACGTGAGTGTTGAATGTCAACCCGCTATCTATAGTGACACCCAGGATCTTCATTTCTTTCGCTAAGGCGATGTCTGTCCCCCCCATGCTCAGGCGTGGCGTGTCGAACTTCAGCTTCCTTGTAATTATCATTGCTGTGGTCTTATGTGGTGCAAAAGTGAGCTTATTTTCGACACCCCACGCCAGAACACGCGCGAGTGCGGCGTTAGCGGATTGCTCCACTTCCAACGCAGTCTCTCCGTCAAACACCAGGAGGACATCGTCCGCGAACGCCTGTATGTAAATCCCGCCACTCTGCAGCGCTTTAAGGAGAGGGTCTAGGAGTAGATTCCAAAAAATAGGGCCCCCGATCGAACCCTGGACACAGCCCTTGCTGGTGCCCTTGGTGTAGTTTTCCCCGCCGTATCTAATCGACACTTTTCGGTCGCTCAGGTAACTGTCGATGACCCGCCTAAGGTTTGCCGGACACTTTTCCTCCGCCAGACGGACCCGGATTGCTGGCCACCAGGCATTGTCGAAGGCTCCCTCTATGTCTAAAGATACAAGTGTGATAATTCTTTTTTGGGCTAGCTTAAGGTTAACGTGCTGCATAAGGGCATAGAGGGAGTCCTCGGTGCTCCTCTGGGGCATGAATCCGTACTGGCGAGTACTCATCCTCGGCAAGAGGTGGTATTTAAGACGGGCCACCAGCATCTTTTCATAGATCTTTCCTAGTATGGGCAGTAGCCCAATCGGCCTATACGACTTGGGAGTTGAATAATTATCTTTGCCTGGCTTTCTAAGAATGACGACCGTTGCCTCCTTCCAGGCTGCGGGGAAACACTGAATTTCTAAGCACTTGTTCAGGAGTCCGAGGAATAAGTCCGGATCATTACCCACGACTTCGCGGCAAATATCCGCCGTAAAGCCGTCGGAGCCCGGCGCCTTTTTTGGGTTGAAAGACTCTACCGACCTCTTTAGTTCAGCCATTGTGAACGGTGGGTCACAGCAATCATGTTGTTCCCCGCCGTTCACATGTTCGGCTTTCGACCGGATGGAACGGTGGTGGAGATTGTCGCTCTCAGAGGAGTCGTCCGGATAAAAAGTTTCAGCTAGGAGCTTTACTGAGCCCTTCGCGTCTAGCACGTCACCGTTCCATTCCAATGGTAGGTCCTCTTCCCTACGCTGTGTTCTACCTATTACCCTATAAATCCCCTCCCAGACCCCCTCCCTATCCTGCTTCCCGCAGAACTCCTTCCAACTCTCGGTCTGAGCTTTGGCCACTTCAGTCTCATACTCTTCTTTCTGTTTCAGGTACTGATCGACGACCTTCTGCCTCCGGACTGGGGCGGCACAGCGGATCCTGCGCCTCATGGTAGTGACTGTCCTCTTCATCCCAGCGAGTCTCTCGGACCACCACGGCAAGGTAAGTTCTTCTTTTACTTTTTTGAACGGAATTGTTTGATTACAAGCTTCGTATATTGTTTTGTTAAGATTGTTGGTGATATTATCTATTTCTATTTTGTTTTTGATTTTATTGATTTCAGCTGTTGTTAAATTATTTTCTGTTTTCAATTGTCCGAATTTCAAATGGAATTCGGACCAATTGGCTTTCCTAGTGTTAAATTTACGTGTGGTTCTTTCTACTTTGATTCCCTTGGATTTCTCCAAGAGAATATTAAACGCAATGCCGTTGTGGTCCGAGCTCGTGAGACCTTCGTCGATTTTCCAGTCATCTACCATATCCAGGATGTTGTTGGAGCAGGCAGTAACATCGACATGGCTGCTGTACCGCTTCCCTCCTCGGATGGTATCGAAGGTCGGAATTTCCCCTCGGTTGAGAATGTTTAGGCCAAGCTCGCCGAGAGTTCCCACCATTTCCTCTCCTCTATGGTCATTCTTCGGGCTGCCCCACCATGAGTTCTTTGCATTGGCGTCCCCTCCAACGATAAGCTTCCCGGAACCGACGACGAGCCCTATTCGCCTTAGATGTTCTAAGTAGGGCTCGATAGGCTGGTCTGGCTCACAGTAGAAAGAGACAAGCGTGATCTCCCAGGCACTGGTCAGGATTCCCACCACCGAGATGTTGTTGGTGGTGAGTTTTGGGTACTGCTTGACCACCAGGTCACTGTTGAAGACAGCTATTGCTGCTTTCACAGTCCCACCTCCTATGCCAGTGTTTTGGAAGATTCTAACGCCCCTGTGACTCTTCATAACTCCAGCCCCGGCCACGTACGGTTCCTGCAGAAGCGCCACCGCTACTCCACGCTTCGTAGCCTCAATAAAAAGCTCGTTGGTGGCAAGCTGTTTTCGTTGGAGGTTAGCCTGCAACACTCCATAGGTGGTGTTTACACGTGGGGTGCCCTTAACAGTATGCCACAGTCGACCTGGCCACGTCATCCCATCTTATGCGTACTGGACAGTCATGGCTAAACGCATTATGCGTGCCATGCTCCAGCTTAGACTTCGCACAATTGCGACAAGCGGGCGGTGAGCCAGCGAGCCAATCTGGGCACTCTGGTCTCATGTGCGGGCCTCCACAATGGCTGCAGAGGTCCGCTGGCTCCTTACAGAACCGCTTGCCGTGCCCAAAGCCGAGACAGCGGGTGCACTGCACCAACGGCGATTGGTCTTCGACTTTGATCCGCTGAAAATCTATTCGCAGCGGACCGCTCTCCAGCGCTCTTCGCCAGATGATGGGCGAGACGCAGACGATAACGTGGCCGACGTGTGGGTTGCGCGTTCTCCTTCTATACTTGACCTCGACTCTGTTTTCCTCCTCGTCGAGGCCGTCAAAAACACCCTTGTTCTGGTTTCTCAGGGCCTTAATTATGTCTTCATCGGTGTTTACCACCAAGACATTCCTGAGAACCAGAAGTGGGTCCCTGTTTTTGACCTCCTCGACAGTGAGGTCCACTCCTTCCTTTTGGAGTCGGGTCTTCATCTTCGTCCTTTCCTCTTTGGTTTCAAAGCCCATAATTATCTTGCGATCCTTGGCTTTCCTAACTTTTTCCACTTTTACCCATCCCTCCTTGGGGTTAACCGCTTTTCTAATTCTTTCGAGGACTTCTTCGCCTGTCTCCGTCTCGTTTTTCGAAGCCACCACAACTGAGTGCAAAGTACTGCGCCCTGGCAGTGATCGCGCAGCTCCAGTTGCGGCAACACTCGCGTAGCTGGCCTTTTCCAGCATCTCTTTTTGGAGGTCCATCCTCTCTTTTAGCTCCTCTATGCGACTATTACTTTCCGCGAGGAGCTTAGTGTGTTGCTCCAATGTTTTTAGCAACACCCTATTCGCGTCCTTCTCTTCCGGAGAAGATGGGCTTGTGGGTGGTGATTTGGGTTCAGCCGTCAACGGCCCCTCCTTTGTCAATTTTAGCTTGACCACCTTCAGCTCCGCTTCGGCCTCCCTGACCAACTGAAACAGTCTCTCCGCAGCTTCGGAGATGGCTGTTTTTAACTCCGTCTTGGTGTTTCTCGAGCTGCTTAGATTCAGCTTGGTTTTGGTCAGGCAGGCCTTAGCCTCCGAGGTCCGGTCCACATATCTGACCTTTGGTGGAGAGCCTCTTTCGACAGACTTTCTTTGTGAAGTCACAGTCGTTGCCTTGCTCTCCTGGGCCAAGGTAGATTTAGTCTTAGTGTTAGCAGGGCCGGCCTGCAACGTCTTGTCAATGCTGAAGGTGTCATTGTTAGTGGGGCTAGTCTTAGTGGCTTCCCACTCCCCTATGCTACGTCTTACATTTGTAGGGGCAGCTGCCCCAAGTCTTGCTGGTGGTTTAACACCTTCGGTCTTTTCGGGTGGGGTACTGAACATTTTGGCGGGTATGCGTTAATGTAAACTATAAACTAAAAGCGTCAATAGGGACGGTATATAAGTAAAATAAAATATAATCCGGCGTTCAAAAGAAACAAAACCGAGTCTTAAGCTAAAATATATACAATTTAAAATTAAATTAAAGTGGGCAAGGTAGTCGTCTCTACCGAGTCTCAACAAAGGTTTGAGTCTACAAGGCCACTATAGGCCCAAGTGTCTAAATTTTGGTCGTAGAAACCTATTTTTTGGTTTTACGGTAGAGTGGCTCTATGTAGAGTCTTAAGTTAACGATGGTTGAGAAGGCTGCAGGAGTAAGCGCAAAAAATTTTTGAACTTTTTTCGAGCTCTATGTAGAGTCGAATTTGTCTAACCAATGGATAGCCCCCCTCGAGCCCCGTAAAATGAACCCAAACTCGGCGCGGTTCCGCCAAGGGGTTCCGGAGCTATCGCGTCCCAAAAAACCTGGTTTTTTGCCTAGGCAAAAACCGAAAAATGGTTTTTCAGGATCTCTCCGGAGCCGCCGGCACTAAAGCACTCGTGCTTGGGCTCCCCGAGGTCGGCACGGTGAGGCCTACCCACCGGAACAATTTTCAGGCTGAAAATTTTCTAACTCCTGAAACCTCCTGAAACCCGTCGAGACGGATTGGGAAGAGCCAGCCAACGTCACTGAAGAAAACGCGAGCCCTCTACAACCCCCGGCTCGGGAGATACACCAGTCCGAAAAACGGTCTGACAGCTCAAGAGCTGTCAAAGTCGAATTTCAAACCAGTATACCTTCCCTCGCAGCGGTCGCAGAACCCTCGTGCCTGGACTTTTCTGACTCGGCTTGTCCCGCTCCAAGTCGCTAGCCGGTTTTCAGGTGCCTGAAATTCCTCAGCTCTGAATCGCCTGAAAATGGATGGGTCAGGTAAGGGTTGCCCCTCTTAACAGAACCGCAAAAACGGCGAGTCTCTGCGACCCCCAGACTCGGAGCTACGCCCAGTCAAAGTTTTTGACAACTGTCAAACAACTGTCAGATGACGGCTTTGGCAGGCTATAACTCCGCGACCGTTTGTCCCAGAGAAACGCGGTCAAAAATGCTGTAGTCAGCTACTCTCCCTCTACCCTTCGAAATTTTTTCAGCGCTGAAAAATTTCAGGTCCTGAAACCGACTGAAAAAATATGGAAATTGTTCCCGTGTCTTTGCCACTCAGGATAACGAAAATCTGAGCTCTCTACGCCCAGTAGCTTCCGAGATATTAATTATTTAAATTTAAAACCAAAAAACCCAAAAAGTTGAAAAAAGCTATTTCCGTCGAATTTGAAGCTACTGGGGTCAAGTTCGGGCTCAAAGCACCTCTAATACACACTCTGAAGACAATTCCGTTGTTAAAATTTGATTATATCTATTTATTTCTATTTTATTCCTAAAAATCACAAAAAATTCAATAACTTTGGCACCTTAGGGCCAAAAATTTTGAAAAAAATGTCTAAATTAACTCGAAACTATACACTACACTGCTGTGATGCTAAAATTTTGAAAATAAATTTTTTAACTATGGTTATTTATGTTTTTACAGTTTTTACCTATTATTATTAACTATTTAAAAACTATTTACACTAAAAATCTAATATTAACAAAATGTCCTCTTCTAATGAGCGCGCAACTGATAGCACTTGAAAAACTTTCACTATATTGTTTCTTCAAAAGTTATAAGCCTCCAAACTTTGTGTTTTCTTTATTTAATTACACTAAAAGTATTTAATTTAAAAATCTGGTACTTGCAAATTTATCCTAATTACAGGGTCCCCTTCGTACTGGTGAAATTTCAGGGGGCTGACACGTCCGGTTCGGTTTTTCAGTCCACGTGCTTTTTCAGAATTTCCCGATTTCCTCAGTAAGTCCTGGGTAGATCAGGCCCCGGAGGGGTCCGGGGCGTAGATGTCGTCCTTCCACTAATGTTTTTAAAATAAAAACATATGGTCGTCGCTTTACTTTTGCCGCAAATGCGGCAAACGTTATAGTTAAAAAACACTTAACCTCTAAATTAGGTGTTTTTGGACTTCAGTTATTTCAGCACTGCAATCCGGTTTGCACTTTCACTTCGTGAGTGTGGGGCCAACTTGCCTCTACACAACAACACTAAAATTTTTGAAATCGGAGCACTTTATACCGGTTTTTGGAATTTTTATGTGCGGAGCACCTTTAAAACCGATCCGACCACCGCGAGGGCTGCGGGGGAACTGGGTTAGGTTAGGTTAGGTTAGGTTAGGTTAGGTTCTCCTGGCCAGGGGGTTCCCCTCACAGTTTTTACGTCCACGTCGTGACCCCCGGAAACGTCCCAGTTTGACCACCGTAACGGAGTGGCAAACTGGGTACGGCCAAAGTAAACTGTGCATTCGTTGCTATCATTTTATTTTATTGCGGAAAGTGACGAATTTGTGTTGAGGCTATGCCTAAGCGTAGTAAGAAAAAAGGCCCTTCTCAGGGCCAACCAAAAGGCCCTTCTCAGGGCCAACCAAAAGGCCCTTCTAAGGGCCACCGCGACGCGTCGGAAGCGTCGGAAGAAGGCAGAGCCTTTTACGGCGGATGGACGGACGAGTCTTTTCCCGACAATGAGTCTGTTGTGTCGGACGCCAGCTCGATGGTGATCGAGGACTCTCGATCACGATCGGGCTCGCGGAAGAGAACGGCCTTCCTGAAGGCATCTGATGGCTCCTCGGCGTCGGATTCGGCGAAGGAGCCGAGGAAGGGGCCTAAGGCCAAAAAGCAGGCAGCGGACACCCACGACGTGGGTCTGGCAGACGCCCAACGCCAGTTGAACCTGGCGCGGAGGACACAGCTCGAGCAGGAGTTGGAGGAGCGGGTTGAGGCCAACGAGCAACGGGCGCGCGTCGCCCGGGCCAGCTCTGGATACGGCGCGGCCCGAGTCCTGTACTCGGACCACTCCCTGGCCGAGCTGGAGCGGATGGCGGCAGAGGACGAGGAGGAGATAGTGGTAGTCGCCTCCAAGTCCTCCCACTTAAAGGGGACTTTTCAGAAGTCCCTGAAATGCCGGGCCGTGAGCATGCGTGGCATCGTCGCGGAGCTGGTGCAGCGGCAGGCGACCGACGAGACGCGGCAACTGCAGGCGAGGGTCGATCGCCTGCAGACGGAGGTCAGCCAGCTGCACCAGAAGCTGGCTGAGGCCACGGCCCGGCCAAGCCAAGCTTCGACGGAGCCGAGACCTGCGGCAGAGGGCCCCTCCGCCTCCAACCTTGAGGATATCATCCGCAAGGTTGTGATGGAGGAGAGGGCCTTCACGAGGGCCTGCCTGGATGGGATAGAGGACCGCCTCCTGCCCGAGAGGAGCTACCGGCTGCCGCTTGCCTCGGATAAGAGGAGGGGTGGGCCGGAGCCAACCCCACAAAGGGAGGAGGACCCGCTTCTGCCTGCCACCACCCCGACCAACCAGCAGGGCTGGACGAAGGTGGTTGGCAAGGGGAAGGGGAAGGGGAAGGGCAAGGGCGGGGGTGGGGGGGCGGCAGCGGTCGTCACTGGTGTCCCCGCCACCACCACCGCTCCCAGCCAGTCGCGGGCGACCGGCAAGGGGAAGAAGACGGAGAAAGGGCCGCCTTCCAAGGCCGCCAGTGCTGCTCCCACAGCCAAAACCGCCGGCACCAGGAGGAACCTAGTTCCTCCTAAGACCGCAGCCGTCGTGGTGACACTCACCACGGAGGCTGCGGAGCGTGGTGAGACGTACGCGTCCATACTGTTGAGGGCGCGTGCCAATGCCGATCCCACCCAGTTGGGGATCGGCAAGGTCTCTTGCCGGCGGACCCAAGCCGGGGCTCGAATTTTCGAGTTCCCGGGGGCAGAGGGCACTGCCAACGCGGACCTCTTCGCTACAAAGTTGCGGGAGGTCATCGCGGACGCGGCCAAGGTGGCCAGGCCCGTGAAGACGGCGGCCATCGAGGTGACTGACCTCGATGATACGGTCACCAAGGAGGAGGTGGTGGCGGCGGTCGCAGCAATGGGGGCGTGTGACGTCGCAGCGGTGAAAGGCCGGGACATCAGGCCCGGTCGCGGTGGCATGGGCACCATTCGCTTGGAGTGCCCAGTCGCCGCGGCCAAAGCCGTCCTTGACAAAGGACGGCTAAACGTCGGCTTCAGCTCGGGTAGGGTCCGGGCACTTGCGGCGCAGCCCTTGCGGTGCTACAGGTGCTTCGGGACCGGGCACACCCGGGCCCTCTGTCCGTCCACGGTGGACCGGACAGAGAGCTGTTACCGCTGCGGCAAGGAGGGCCACAAGTCCGCTGAGTGTGAGGCGGCCGCGCCGCGATGCGCTGTGTGTGCCGCCAGTGGCCGCCCGGCAGGCCACATCATGCAGGGGAGGATGTGCAATCCTCCCCCTAAGAAGGGAAAAGCGCAGGCGCCGAGCAAGCCTGCCGCTACCACCGCCGTGGTGCCGGAGGTTGGGGATCCGGCTGCTGCAGGCCTGGCTGAGGAGGAGGGGGGTGCGATGTCCGACTGAT
Organism: Orthosia incerta; assembly: GCA_948252205.1. Lineage (NCBI taxonomy): Eukaryota > Metazoa > Arthropoda > Insecta > Lepidoptera > Noctuidae > Orthosia > Orthosia incerta. The sequence continues at coordinate 84,985 of CAOCPI010000002.1, forward strand.
GGATAGGGCCGAACATCGCATCCTTCAGGCGAACACCAACCACTGCCGGGCGGCCCAGGATCTGCTCATGCAGACCATGGCCGAGTGGTTGGTGGACGTGGCGGTGGTCGCCGAGCCGTACTCGGTCCCCAGCACCTGGCTGGGCGATCGGGACGGCTTGGTGGCGTTGAAGGCGCGGTCTTCCACGGACTCCCTTCCCCTCTCGCTTTTAGAGAGGGGACCGGGATACGTGGCCGCCGCGTGGGGGAGGGATTTGGCCCTGGTTGGGGTCTACTTCTCCCCAAACCGCCCTCTCTCCGACTTTGAGGACTTCCTCGAGGTCCTCACTGCAGTCGTAGGGAGGGCGGCGCCGCGCCAGGTCGCCATTATGGGCGACCTGAACGCCAAGGCGGAGGCTTGGGGCAACCCGGCTGCCTCCTGCGACGTCCGGGGACTCGCCACCGAATTTTGGGCGGCCTCGTGCGGTGTGTCCCTCCTCAACAGGGGGGCGGTCCACACGTGTGTGCGGCAACGGGGGGGATCGGTGGTAGACGTCTCGTTTGCCACCCCTGCCCTGGCCGCCCGCGTCGTGGACTGGCGGGTGGAGACGGTGGAGACTTTGTCGGACCACCGATATGTGCGGTTCGACATCTCCACCGGCCCCCGGGGTGGGACGGCCCGTTCAGGCCGGTCTGCCTTCCCGCGGTGGGCTCTCACCCGCCTGGTCCGGTCCCTGTTTCCACGCAGGACCGACTTCGCCCCACCAGCAATGGACCCCCCGCAGGAAGCGGCTCCGCCGGGGGACGAGGTGCCCCCGGTGACGGTGGATGAAGTCCACGAGGGGATACTTCGCCTCCGGGCGAAGAAGACGGCCCCTGGGCCGGACGGCGTCCCCGCTCGGGTGGTGGCGATAGCTGCCTCCCAAATGGAGGACAGGTTTCGGGACCTCTTCAGCGCGTGCCTTACGGCTGGAAGGTTCCCGAAACTGTGGAGGGAGGGGCAGCTTTGCCTCCTCCGAAAAGAGGGACGCCCGGCGGACTCCCCCTCGGCATACCGGCCCATCGTCCTTCTCGATGAGGTCGGTAAATTGTTCGAGGGGTCGGGGTCCGGATGAAGTATCTGGGCCTCGTGCTGGACAGCAGGTGGCGCTTCGGCCCACACTTTAGCGGGCTTTCGACGCGCCTGCTGAAAGCCGCGGACGCCCTCTCATGGCTCCTCCCGAACCTTGGGGGGCCCAAGACGCGATGCCGGCGCCTCTATGCCGGCATCTTAAAGAGCATGGCGCTTTACGGGGCACCCATCTGGGCGGACTCCCTCCAAAGGAGGGAGAATGCAACCGCCATCCACAGGCCACAAAGGGCCATTGCACAGCGGGTGGCGAGGGCCTACCGCTCAGTGGGTTTCTCGGCGGCATGCGCTCTGGCGGGCACCCCTCCCTGGGAGTTGGAGGCATGGGTGCTCGCCAGAGTGTACGAATGGACGGCACGGCGGAAGGCGCTCGGGGAGCGCCCCGCCGCCGAAGAGCGGGAGGCCGTGCGGCGGGAGGCGAGGGACGCAATCGTCCGTCACTGGACGGAGGACCTCGCCACCGCCTTCTTTGGCCGTCGGACGCTGGACGCGCTCGGTCCAGTCCTGCGGGACTGGCTCGAGCGGCCTCACGGTTTCCTCTCGTTCCGTCTAGTGCAGGTGTTGTCCGGACATGGTTGTTTCGGAACGCACCTGCACCGGATCCGGAGGGAGGAAACCCCAGCGTGCCACGACTGCGGCGCGGCGGGGGACACGGCGCAGCACACCCTAGAGGTGTGCCCAGCCTGGGCTGAACTGCGTCGTGCCCTGATCGATGTTGTCGGGCAGGACCTCTCACTCCCTGGCGTGGTCAACTCCATGCTGGGGAGTGAGGAGGCCTGGGCAGCGGTTGCCTCCTTTTGCGAGGTCGTGATGTCGCAAAAGGAGGCGGCGGAGCGTGCGCGGGAGGACGATCCTCTCGCGCCGCCGCTCCGCAGGCGAAGAAGGGGTGGGAGAAGGCGGTTGTATGACCGTCTCCTCCCACCCCCTGGTGGCGATTAGCGGGCGACAGGTGCGGGGGCACCTCTCGCTCGCATTGCACAAATCGCCACCCTCGTCGGGCGGGAACGGCCGAGCACTGCGGTCGTTCCCGGGCCCCTCCACTAAGGGAGGGGCGTGAGGGGCCTGCCGTAAAGGCGGGCAGTCGTCGGCGGAGGACTGGACGTAAAGGCTGTGCCAGTTTCCCAGTCCTCCTCCATACAGACGATGCGGGAGTGCCGCTGGGTTATTTTAGTGGGTATACCGGGCCTCAGCCCGGGGAGTCCCACATAGCCCCCCATTCCCCCAATGGGTGGGTATGCGTAATGCATTTTTTCCCAGCGTGATCAAAAAAAAAAAAAAAAAGGTTCTCCTGGCCAGCTACTTGGAGGACCGAGAGGTCCTCCTCGTGGACAAAACGGCGACGGTCAGGAGGTACGGCGCGGAGTCCGGTGTTCCGCAGGGGTCGGTTCTAGGCCCACCCCTGTGGAACATCGGTTTCGACTGGCTCCTGCGGGGCACCCTCCTCCAGGGCACGAGCGTCATCTGCTACGCGGATGACACTCTCCTCGTTGCCCGGGGGAGGGACTTTAGGGATGCGGCCTGTCTGGCCTCGGCTGGTGGATCCTTGGTCGCCGGGAGGATCCGCCAGCTGGGATTGAAGGTGGCGCTGCACAAGACCGAGGCCGTTTTCTTCCACGGGCCTCGGCAGCGCTACCCACCTGACGCCCACATAGTGGTAGAGGGCGTCAGGATCGAGGTCGGGGCCCAAATGAAATACCTGGGCCTCCAGCTAGACAGCAGGTGGCGCTTCGGCCCGCACTTCAGCGGGCTGTCGACGCGCCTGCTGAAGGCCGCCGATGCCCTATCGTGGCTCCTCCCCAACTTGGGGGGGCCGAAGGAGCGATGCCGGCGCTTATATGCCGGCATACTGAAGAGTATGGCCCTTTACGGGGCCCCCATCTGGGCGGACTCCCTCCAGAGGAGGGAGAACGCGACCGCCATCCGCAGGCCCCAAAGGGCCATTGCACAGCGGGTGGCGAGGGCCTACCGCTCGGTGGGCTTCGGGGCGGCGTGCGCTCTGGCGGGCACCCCTCCCTGGGAGTTGGAGGCATGGGTGCTCGCCAGAGTGTACGAGTGGTCGGCACGGCGTAAAGCGCTAGGAGAGCGCCCCGCTGCGGAAGAGCGGGAGGCCGTGCGGCGGGAGGCGAGGGACGCGATCGTCCGTCACTGGACGGAGGACCTCGCCACCGCCACCTTTGGCCGCCGGACGCTGGACGCGCTCGGTCCAGTCCTGCAGGGCTGGCTCGAGCGACCCCACGGTTTCCTTTCGTTCCGTCTAGTGCAGGTGTTGTCCGGACATGGTTGTTTCGGAACGCACCTGCACCGGATCCGGCGGGAGGAAACCCCGGCGTGCCACGACTGCGGAGCGGCGGAGGACACGGCGCAGCACACCCTCGAGGTGTGCCCGGCATGGGCTGAGTTGCGCCGTGAACTCATCGGAGTGGTCGGGCAGGACCTCTCGCTTCCTGGCGTGGTCAACTCCATGCTGGGGAGCGAGGAGGCCTGGGCGGCGGTTGCCTCCTTTTGCGAGGATGTCATGTCGCAAAAGGAGGCGGCGGAGCGCGAGCGGGAGGACGATCCTCTAGCTGCGCCGCTCCGCAGGCGAAGAAGGGGTGGGAGAAGGCGGTTATATGATCGTCTCCTCCCACCCCCTGGTGGTGACTAGCGGGCGACAGGCGCGGGGGCGCCTTTCGTCCGCATTGCACCAGTCACCACCCTCGTCAGATGGGAATGGCCGAGCACTCACGGTCGTTCCCAAGCCCCTCCACTAGGAGGGGCGTGAGGGGCCTGCCGTAAAAGGCGGGCAGTCGTCGGCGGAGGACTGGACGTAAAGGCTGTGCCAGTTTCCCAGTCCTCCTCCACTCAGACGATGCGGGAGTGCCGCTGGGTTATTTTAGTGGGTATACCGGGCCTCAGCCCGGGGAGTCCCACATAGCCCCCCATTCCCCCAATGGGTGGGTATGCGTAATGCATTTTTTCCCAGCGTGATCAAAAAAAAAAAAAAAAAAAAAAAAAAAAAAAAAAGGCTAGGTTAGTCTGGGTAGGTTAGGTAGGTGAGTAGGAAGGGGAGTCTACGCCGGCTCTCCTTGAATCCCGGAGACCGCAGCATACTCCCAACGACCCCCATCGTAGGCGGTATGGGGTACGGGACTTGTTGTGGACGGAAGGAGGTTGAGGGGGAGGGTGGTTACCTGAAAACAGGTAATCACCAACAAGGGAGCTTCGCCAGCTCCTGGAATTCCGGAGACCACGGTGACCTACCAACGACCCCCATCGTTGGCGGATGGGGTACGGCGGCGCTGTGAGCGGAGGGCTTGCCTTAATTGGCCGGCCTGCGAGAAGGAAAACTCAAAAGGAACACCCGACAGCGAAGTCGTAAAAACCTGTAGATACCTGGCGACCTCTACAGTATATAGCTACACTGGCCGGAATGGGCGTCACCCGACAGTGTTTCCCTACATCGTCCCATACTCGTGGGAACAAAAATGGAAAAAAATAAAATCACCAAAGATGTTGAAGGAGAAAGTGTGGAGTGCGAGGAGTCGCGTGCCGACACGCCAGTGCCAAGAGTGGTGCTGACGCGGTTGGCGGACCGGCCCTCCACCCGGAGTCGGGGCCGCTTGCCCCAGGCGAGTAAGGAGGAGGACCTCAATCCAGCAGGGAGGTCAAACACCGTCAAGCCGGGAGGCGCCGAGAAGCGCAGCTTCCCGGACGATCAAGAGGAGGCTTTCGAGGTGTCCATCCGGGCGCCTCGGAAAGTACGCCCCTCTAACAGAGGAGGAGCGGGGTCGAGAACGCGGTCGCTCACGCCGCACCGCCGACCCACAGCACCGATGGCGGCGACACCGACCCCGGGTGATATCACCCCGGTCGGGTCGTCGTCGTCGGTGTTTTCTAACAGCGCGGCGTACAGACGCGTGCGCGCTGATGGAGAGGCGGCCGCGGAGGATCAGGTCGGTCAATTGACCGACAGGATCCGCTCCGCGACCGAGGGGTCCGCAGCAGACGCAGCGGACCTGATGCAGACGGCGAGCGACTCGTTGAGCCTCGTTATGAAGGTCGCCACGAGGTCCCAAAACCTCAAGGGCGACTTCGTGAAGGGACTCAAGACAGCCGCCAGCGCGTTGGGTGGGGTGGTGGAGCGGCTCTCCGAACGCTCTGCCGCCTCCGAGGCTGCCAATGCCCGCCTCGAGGAAGAGGTGCAGCAGCTCCGCGCTGAGCTGGCCCAGCTTCGGGTCGATCTCCGGGTCAGTGGGGTCGACATCACCCGGGCCGGCTCTCCGCGGGCCGAGAAGCCGCCAGCTGCACCACCCCTGGAGGTGATGGAGCCGGCCAATGGGATGGAGGTGGCTTGTGGGGCTCTGGGCGACGCGTTCAGCGACGCTCAAATGAGCCAGCTGGCCAGGTTCGTGGGGAGCCTGGTAGACGGACGCCTGGCCGGCGTCCAGGACCGCCTGCTCCCCGAAAAGCGGATTCGGCCGCCGTTGGCGGCTGACAAGCGCGGAGCCCCACCAAACCAGCCGGGGATGGGCGCCAAGTCATTTGCGGCGGTGGCCGGCGAGCCCGCCGCGCCCAAGCCGCCTGTGCCGGCCAAAGCTCGTGCCGCTCAGGCTCCTACCGACAGGAGGAAGGGGAAGAAGGGGGGGCGGAGGGTGCCGCCGGCCGCCGCTCCTAGTGCTCCGGCTCCGGTGCCCGCGTCGGTCCCCGCTCCTCCTGCTCCACCCACTTCAGCTGCAGCTGAGGAGGGGTGGCAGACGGTTGGGGGGAAGCGGAAGAGGCGGCGCTCCAGGAAGGCGAAGAACCCTTCCGCGCCGGTAACAGGGCAAACGGCTGGTAAGAGGGGGCCCAAACTCTCTCCGCCAAAGAGTGCCGCCGTGGTCATCACGGTGGCGCCCGAGGCGGAGGGACTCACCTATGCGGGCTTCCTCCAGGAGGCGAGGTCGGTCCTCGACGGGGCCCTCCCTGGCGTCGGAGGGAAGGTGCGGTTGGCGCGGACAGGGGCGCGCATCCTGGAGTTCCCCGGCAAGGAGGGGGAGAAACAGGCCGACATGGTGGCCGCGGCGCTACGAGGCATTGTGGCGGGACGGGATGGCGTCACCGTCGCCAGGCCGACGAAATGCGCGGAGTTGCGCGTGTCGGGCTTGGACGACTCCGTCACGGCGGCGGAGGTCCGGGAGCGCATTGAAGCGTTTGCTGAGTGTGCTCCCGGCTCCGTCAAGGTCGGTGCCGTCCGCCCCGGCCCCGGAGGAGCGGGTGCGGTGTGGGTGCGCTGCCCCATCGCTGCGGCCAAGCTTCTGGCCAAAGCTGGACGACTCCTCGTGGGCTTCTCCTCGGCCCGAATCACGGTCTTGGAGGGGAGGCCTGCGAGGTGTTATGGGTGCATGGCCAGGGGCCACTTGCGGGCCAATTGCACTAGCGCCGTGGACTGCAGCAGATTGTGCTTCCGCTGCGGCCAACTGGGGCACAAGGCGGCGGAATGCTCCGCCGCCCCTTACTGCCCCCCGTGCGCGGCGGGCAATCGGCCCGCCAACCATTTGATGGGGCGGGAGGGGTGCACGATCCCCAACGCGCCGAGGCATCCGGGAGCTGGTCGTTCGACCACGGCGGCTCCCGGTCCTCGGTCACCGACCGCGGGAGGAGAGATGGAGGTGTCAACAATCCAATAATGTATTGCACACCCTCCAATCTCCTCCAGACGAATTTGAACCACTCCGCCGGCGCCCAGGACCTCCTCCTGCAAGCGATGGCGGAGTGGTCAATAGGTGTGGCCGTAGCCGCGGAGCCCTACTTCGTTCCTCCCTGCCCAAATTGGGTGGGTGACCGGGACGGCTCCGTGGCCATCGTCAGCTCCGCTGCGCTTCGCTCCCCACCCTTGTCGCTCAGAGACAGGGGCGAGGGGTTCGTTGCTGCCGATTGGGGGGAGGTAACGCTGTTCGGCGTGTACTTCTCCCCAAACCGGAGTCTGGCGGAATTCGAGGTCTTCCTCAATAGAGTGGAGGCCTCGATACGGCGGACAGCACCTCGTCAGGTGCTCGTTCTGGGGGACTTCAATGCCAAATCTACGGCGTGGGGCTCCCCCGGAACGGATGCCCGCGGTCGGGCAGTCGAAGAGTGGGCGACGTCGGTGGGCCTCTGTCTCCTCAACAGAGGCACCACCGACACGTGCGTTCGTCGGCAGGGGGGGTCGATAGTGGACCTCTCGTTCGCTACCCCTGCCGTCGAAGCGCAAGTAAGGAGCTGGCGTGTCCTGGATGAGGTTGAGACGCTCTCGGATCATAGATACATCCGATTCGAGCTCTCCCGGTCCCAGGGCCCCAGAAGGGGTCACGTTCCCTCTCGGCGTGGCGGCGCGTTTCCGCGGTGGGCTGTGGGGCGAATGGACAAGGTCCTGCTAGAGGAGGCGGCCATTATTTCCAATTGGTTCGCCTCCCCGCCTTCGTCCGAGGGTGCCGACGCTGCGGCTGGCCGTTTTCGCGATGCGATTACGCAAATCTGCGATACGGCCATGCCCCGTGCTAAGTGTTGGTCCCCGAAGACGGAGGTCTACTGGTGGTCCCCGGAGCTTGCCTCCCTTCGCGCAGCGTGTTTTGCGGCGCGGAGGTCCTACACCCGCAGCCGGCGACGTCACCCCCGTGACGTCGAGAGGGAAGACCGGCTTTATGCGGCGTACATCGACGAGGTGTGCGCCCTAAAGCTGGCCATTCGCCGCGCCAAGGAGGAGGCGCGGCACGAGCTGTTGGAGGGTCTCGACCGTGACCCCTGGGGCCGCCCCTACCGAGCTGCGCTGAATAAGCTACGCTGTCGGGGTCCCCCCCTTGTGGAGACTCTCCAACCCGGCTTCCTCGTGGAGGTGGTTGAGGGCCTATTCCCGCAACGAGCGGAGCACGTGCCCCCGGCAATGGTCGCCGCAGAGACCGACGACCGGGAGGCCGACCTCAGTGCTCCGCCCGTCACAGAGGCGGAGGTGGCGGCGGCTGTTCTTCGGATGCGCTCGAAGAACACCGCCCCCGGGCCCGACGGGGTACCCGGACGGGTGTTGGCCCTGGCCCTCAACCACATGGGGGACCGCCTCAGGGAGCTGTTCGACGTGTGCCTGGCGTCCGGACGGTTCCCTGACTGCTGGAAGGCGGGGAAGCTGGTGCTCCTCCCTAAGCCGGGACGACCTCCCGACACCGTGGCGGCCTACAGGCCTATCGTTTTGCTGGAGGAGGCGGGGAAGTTGCTTGAGAGAGTTCTCGCCACCCGTATCCTCCGGCATCTGGAAGAGGTCGGCTCCGGTCTGTCGGACGCTCAGTACGGTTTCCGCGCTGGGCGTTCGACGATCGATGCCATCCTGCGTCTGAGGGCCGCTTCGGAGGAGGCCGTCGCTGGCGGAGGGGTGTTGTTGGCGGTATCCTTGGATATCGCCAACGCCTTCGGTAGTCTGCCGTTCGGCTGCATCGGCGAGGCGCTCCGGTTCCATGGAGTGCCGGTTTACCTGAGGCGGCTGGTGGCAGACTACCTTGAGGGCAGGGTGGTTCTGTGCGAGGACCGCGACGGAGCTTTGCTCCGCAGACCCATGGCGTGCGGTGTTCCGCAGGGTTCAGTCCTAGGACCTCCCCTGTGGAACATCGGTTACGACTGGGTGCTGCGTGGAGCTTTTCCCCCGGGCCTGGACGTCATCTGCTATGCGGATGACACGCTCGTCACGGCCCGGGGACAAAGCTTCGAGGAGGCGGCGCGCCTGGCCAACGAGGGGGTGGCCCAAGTGGTCGGGCGCATCGAGGCGCTGGGGCTTAGGGTGGCCCCTGCCAAGACTGAGGCCGTGCTCTTTCACGGGCCTCGTCGCGGTCCACCTGCTGGCGCCTCGATAACGGTTGGCTCGGTCCCCGTACGGATCGGGGCCCAGATCAAGTATCTGGGCCTAGTGATAGACAGGCGGTGGAACTTTGACGAGCACTTCCGCATTCTGGTGCCCAAGCTGGAGGGCGTTGCCGCCGCTCTCGGTCGGCTCTTGCCGAACGTGGGCGGCGCCAGCGTCGCCTGCCGGCGGCTTTACACGGGGGTGGTACGGTCGATGGCACTGTACGGCGCACCCGTGTGGGCGGAGTCCTTGTCCGCCGGGAACAGGGTGCGCTTGTGGCGCCCTCAGCGTACCCTGGCGATCAAGGCCATTCGCGGATACCGCACGGTGTCCACAGACGCGGCGTGTGCGTTGGCTGGGACACCCCCGTGGGATTTGGATGCGGAGGTGCTCGCCGAGGTTTACAAGCGCGCGGCGGCAGCCCGGGCCGGGGGTTCTGTCCCCCTGCCCGAGGAGTTGCGAGGTTGGCGCGAGGAGGCCCACCGGACGTTGATGGTACGGTGGGGGCATCGGCTTGAGGCTCCACGAGCTGGCGTTCGGACCGTGGAGGCGCTCAGGCCGATTCTCGAGGAGTGGGCAGTGCGGCAGCATGGGACTCTCTCCTTTAGGCTGGTGCAGGTATTGACCGGACATGGTTGCTTCGGTACATACCTGCATAGGCTTGGGAGGGAGGCGAGTCCGATGTGCCACCACTGCGACTGCGGTGAAGACTCGGTGCAACACACTCTCGAGCAGTGTCCTGCCTGGGAGTTGCAGCGTCGGGAACTCACCGCAGTGATAGGGAACGACCTCGCGCTGCCGGCCGTGGTTCAATCCATGAGCTGCGCGAGGTCGTGGGAAGCGGTCGCATCCTTCTGCGAGGAAGTTATCTTGCAGAAGGAGGCGGCGGAGCGGATCAGGGAGGACTCACCCCTGGCTGATCCGCATCGCCGCCGGCGAGCTGGGCGGCGAAGGCGCGCGTACGCCGCGAACCATATGCCGCCCTGAGCGAGGCCGCGGGCGGAGGAACGGGGACCTTTTTCCACCGCCCGCTGATGCCTTCCGCGACGGAGCGGCGCTCTGTGTGTGTCCGGAGCGCCGCTAGGAGAGGACGACCAAGGAGTCGGGTGCCCGGTGGCAGTCGGACCGGGCACAGTCGCCGCGGCGGGCCCTGTGGATGTAAGAACGATCCAGGGCTCGCCCACTTTTACGGCGACGCATGGCACACGGCGGGTCTTTTTAGTGGGTGCAAACCCCACACTACCCCATCGCCTTCCCCGGGTGGTGGGGTGTGCATCAGGCATTTTTTCCCGCCAAAAAAAAAAAAAAAAAAAAAAAAAAAAAAAGGCTAGGTTAGTCTGGGTAGGTTAGGTTAGGTGGAGAGGGAGGGTGGTTTCCTGAAAACAGGTTACCACCAACAGGGGAGTCTACGCCAGCTCTCCTTGAATCCCGGAGCCCACGGCATAATCCCAAGGACCCCCATCGTTGGCGGTATGGGGTACGGGACGTGCTGTGGACCGGAGGGCTTGCCTTAATTGGCCGGCCCGCGGGAGGGAAAACCCTTTAAAACCCGACAGCGAAGTCGTAAAAACCTGTAGATACCTGGCGACCTCTACAGTATATAGCTACACTGTTTTACGGAATGGGCGTCACCCGGCAGTGTTTCCCTATATCGTCCCATACTCGTGGGAACAAAAATGGAAAACAAAATCACCAAAGATGTTGAAGGAGAAAGTGTGGAGTGCGAGGAGTCGCGTGCCGACACGCCAGTGCCAAGAGTGGTGCTGACGCGGTTGGCGGACCGGCCCTCCACCCGGAGTCGGGGCCGCTTGCCCCAGGCGAGTAAGGAGGAGGACCTCAATCCAGCAGGGAGGTCAAATACCGTCAAGCCGGGAGGCGCCGAGAAGCGCAGCTTCCCGGACGATCAAGAGGAGGCTTTCGAGGCGTCCATCCGGGCGCCTCGGAAAGTACGCCCCTCTAACAGAGTAGGAGCGGGGTCGAGAACGCGGTCGCTCACGCCGCACTGCCGACCCACAGCACCGATGGCGGCGACACCGACCCCGGGTGATATCACCCCGGTCGGGTCGTCGTCGTCGGTGTTTTCTAACAGCGCGGCGTACAGACGCGTGCGCGCTGATGGAGAGGCGGCCGCGGAGGATCAGGTCGGTCAATTGACCGACAGGATCCGCTCCGCGACCGAGGGGTCCGCAGCAGACGCAGCGGACCTGATGCAGACGGCGAGCGACTCGTTGAGCCTCGTTATGAAGGTCGCCACGAGGTCCCAAAACCTCAAGGGCGACTTCGTGAAGGGACTCAAGACAGCCGCCAGCGCGTTGGGTGGGGTGGTGGAGCGGCTCTCCGAACGCTCTGCCGCCTCCGAGGCTGCCAATGCCCGCCTCGAGGAAGAGGTGCAGCAGCTCCGCGCTGAGCTGGCCCAGCTTCGGGTCGATCTCCGGGTCAGTGGGGTCGACATCACCCGGGCCGGCTCTCCGCGGGCCGAGAAGCCGCCAGCTGCACCACCCCTGGAGGTGATGGAGCCGGCCAATGGGATGGAGGTGGCTTGTGGGGCTCTGGGCGACGCGTTCAGCGACGCTCAAATGAGCCAGCTGGCCAGGTTCGTGGGGAGCCTGGTAGACGGACGCCTGGCCGGCGTCCAGGACCGCCTGCTCCCCGAAAAGCGGATTCGGCCGCCGTTGGCGGCTGACAAGCGCGGAGCCCCACCAAACCAGCCGGGGATGGGCGCCAAGTCATTTGCGGCGGTGGCCGGCGAGCCCGCCGCGCCCAAGCCGCCTGTGCCGGCCAAAGCTCGTGCCGCTCAGGCTCCTACCGACAGGAGGAAGGGGAAGAAGGGGGGGCGGAGGGTGCCGCCGGCCGCCGCTCCTAGTGCTCCGGCTCCGGTGCCCGCGTCGGTCCCCGCTCCTCCTGCTCCACCCACTTCAGCTGCAGCTGAGGAGGGGTGGCAGACGGTTGGGGGGAAGCGGAAGAGGCGGCGCTCCAGGAAGGCGAAGAACCCTTCCGCGCCGGTAACAGGGCAAACGGCTGGTAAGAGGGGGCCCAAACTCTCTCCGCCAAAGAGTGCCGCCGTGGTCATCACGGTGGCGCCCGAGGCGGAGGGACTCACTTATGCGGGCTTCCTCCAGGAGGCGAGGTCGGTCCTCGACGGGGCCCTCCCTGGCGTCGGAGGGAAGGTGCGGTTGGCGCGGACAGGGGCGCGCATCCTGGAGTTCCCCGGCAAGGAGGGGGAGAAACAGGCCGACATGGTGGCCGCGGCGCTACGAGGCATTGTGGCGGGACGGGACGGCGTCACCGTCGCCAGGCCGACGAAATGCGCGGAGTTGCGCGTGTCGGGCTTGGACGACTCCGTCACGGCGGCGGAGGTCCGGGAGCGCATTGAAGCGTTTGCTGAGTGTGCTCCCGGCTCCGTCAAGGTCGGTGCCGTCCGCCCCGGCCCCGGAGGAGCGGGTGCGGTGTGGGTGCGCTGCCCCATCGCTGCGGCCAAGCTTCTGGCCAAAGCTGGACGACTCCTCGTGGGCTTCTCCTCGGCCCGAATCACGGTCTTGGAGGGGAGGCCTGCGAGGTGTTATGGGTGCATGGCCAGGGGCCACTTGCGGGCCAATTGCACTAGCGCCGTGGACTGCAGCAGATTGTGCTTCCGCTGCGGCCAACTGGGGCACAAGGCGGCGGAATGCTCCGCCGCCCCTTACTGCCCCCCGTGCGCGGCGGGCAATCGGCCCGCCAACCATTTGATGGGGCGGGAGGGGTGCACGATCCCCAACGCGCCGAGGCATCCGGGAGCTGGTCGTTCGACCACGGCGGCTCCCGGTCCTCGGTCACCGACCGCGGGAGGAGAGATGGAGGTGTCAACAATCCAATAATGTATTGCACACCCTCCAATCTCCTCCAGACGAATTTGAACCACTCCGCCGGCGCCCAGGACCTCCTCCTGCAAACGATGGCGGAGTGGTCAATAGGTGTGGCCGTAGCCGCGGAGCCCTACTTCGTTCCTCCCTGCCCAAATTGGGTGGGTGACCGGGACGGCTCCGTGGCCATCGTCAGCTCCGCTGCGCTTCGCTCCCCACCCTTGTCGCTCAGAGACAGGGGCGAGGGGTTCGTTGCTGCCGATTGGGGGGAGGTAACGCTGTTCGGCGTGTACTTCTCCCCAAACCGGAGTCTGGCGGAATTCGAGGTCTTCCTCAATAGAGTGGAGGCCTCGATACGGCGGACAGCACCTCGTCAGGTGCTCGTTCTGGGGGACTTCAATGCCAAATCTACGGCGTGGGGCTCCCCCGGAACGGATGCCCGCGGTCGGGCAGTCGAAGAGTGGGCGACGTCGGTGGGCCTCTGTCTCCTCAACAGAGGCACCACCGACACGTGCGTTCGTCGGCAGGGGGGGTCGATAGTGGACCTCTCGTTCGCTACCCCTGCCGTCGAAGCGCAAGTAAGGAGCTGGCGTGTCCTGGATGAGGTTGAGACGCTCTCGGATCATAGATACATCCGATTCGAGCTCTCCCGGTCCCAGGGCCCCAGAAGGGGTCACGTTCCCTCTCGGCGTGGCGGCGCGTTTCCGCGGTGGGCTGTGGGGCGAATGGACAAGGTCCTGCTAGAGGAGGCGGCCATTATTTCCAATTGGTTCGCCTCCCCGCCTTCGTCCGAGGGTGCCGACGCTGCGGCTGGCCGTTTTCGCGATGCGATTACGCAAATCTGCGATACGGCCATGCCCCGTGCTAAGTGTTGGTCCCCGAAGACGGAGGTCTACTGGTGGTCCCCGGAGCTTGCCTCCCTTCGCGCAGCGTGTTTTGCGGCGCGGAGGTCCTACACCCGCAGCCGGCGACGTCACCCCCGTGACGTCGAGAGGGAAGACCGGCTTTACGCGGCGTACATCGACGAGGTGTGCGCCCTAAAGCTGGCCATTCGCCGCGCCAAGGAGGAGGCGCGGCACGAGCTGTTGGAGGGTCTCGACCGTGACCCCTGGGGCCGCCCCTACCGAGCTGCGCTGAATAAGCTACGCTGTCGGGGTCCCCCCCTTGTGGAGACTCTCCAACCCGGCTTCCTCGTGGAGGTGGTTGAGGGCCTATTCCCGCAACGAGCGGAGCACGTGCCCCCGGCAATGGTCGCCGCAGAGACCGACGACCGGGAGGCCGACCTCAGTGCTCCGCCCGTCACAGAGGCGGAGGTGGCGGCGGCTGTTCTTCGGATGCGCTCGAAGAACACCGCCCCCGGGCCCGACGGGGTACCCGGACGGGTGTTGGCCCTGGCCCTCAACCACATGGGGGACCGCCTCAGGGAGCTGTTCGACGTGTGCCTGGCGTCCGGACGGTTCCCTGACTGCTGGAAGGCGGGGAAGCTGGTGCTCCTCCCTAAGCCGGGACGACCTCCCGACACCGTGGCGGCCTACAGGCCTATCGTTTTGCTGGAGGAGGCGGGGAAGTTGCTTGAGAGAGTTCTCGCCACCCGTATCCTCCGGCATCTGGAGGAGGTCGGCTCCGGTCTGTCGGACGCTCAGTACGGTTTCCGCGCTGGGCGTTCGACGATCGATGCCATCCTGCGTCTGAGGGCCGCTTCGGAGGAGGCCGTCGCTGGCGGAGGGGTGTTGTTGGCGGTATCCTTGGATATCGCCAACGCCTTCGGTAGTCTGCCGTTCGGCTGCATCGGCGAGGCGCTCCGGTTCCATGGAGTGCCGGTTTACCTGAGGCGGCTGGTGGCAGACTACCTTGAGGGCAGGGTGGTTCTGTGCGAGGACCGCGACGGAGCTTTGCTCCGCAGACCCATGGCGTGCGGTGTTCCGCAGGGTTCAGTCCTAGGACCTCCCCTGTGGAACATCGGTTACGACTGGGTGCTGCGTGGAGCTTTTCCCCCGGGCCTGGACGTCATCTGCTATGCGGATGACACGCTCGTCACGGCCCGGGGACAAAGCTTCGAGGAGGCGGCGCGCCTGGCCAACGAGGGGGTGGCCCAAGTGGTCGGGCGCATCGAGGCGCTGGGGCTTAGGGTGGCCCCTGCCAAGACTGAGGCCGTGCTCTTTCACGGGCCTCGTCGCGGTCCACCTGCTGGCGCCTCGATAACGGTTGGCTCGGTCCCCGTACGGATCGGGGCCCAGATCAAGTATCTGGGCCTAGTGATAGACAGGCGGTGGAACTTTGACGAGCACTTCCGCATTCTGGTGCCCAAACTGGAGGGCGTTGCCGCCGCTCTCGGTCGGCTCTTGCCGAACGTGGGCGGCGCCAGCGTCGCCTGCCGGCGGCTTTACACGGGGGTGGTACGGTCGATGGCACTGTACGGCGCACCCGTGTGGGCGGAGTCCTTGTCCGCCGGGAACAGGGTGCGCTTGTGGCGCCCTCAGCGTACCCTGGCGATCAAGGCCATTCGCGGATACCGCACGGTGTCCACAGACGCGGCGTGTGCGTTGGCTGGGACACCCCCGTGGGATTTGGATGCGGAAGTGCTCGCCGAGGTTTACAAGCGCGCGGCGGCAGCCCGGGCCGGGGGTTCTGTCCCCCTGCCCGAGGAGTTGCGAGGTTGGCGCGAGGAGGCCCACCGGACGTTGATGGTACGGTGGGGGCATCGGCTTGAGGCTCCACGAGCTGGCGTTCGGACCGTGGAGGCGCTCAGGCCGATTCTCGAGGAGTGGGCAGTGCGGCAGCATGGGACTCTCTCCTTTAGGCTGGTGCAGGTATTGACCGGACATGGTTGCTTCGGTACATACCTGCATAGGCTTGGGAGGGAGGCGAGTCCGATGTGCCACCACTGCGACTGCGGTGAGGACTCGGTGCAGCACACTCTCGAGCAGTGTCCTGCCTGGGAGTTGCAGCGTCGGGAACTCACCGCAGTGATAGGGAACGACCTCGCGCTGCCGGCCGTGGTTCAATCCATGAGCTGCGCGAGGTCGTGGGAAGCGGTCGCATCCTTCTGCGAGGAAGTTATCTTGCAGAAGGAGGCGGCGGAGCGGATCAGGGAGGACTCACCCCTGGCTGATCCGCATCGCCGCCGGCGAGCTGGGCGGCGAAGGCGCGCGTACGCCGCGAACCATATGCCGCCCTGAGCGAGGCCGCGGGCGGAGGAACGGGGACCTTTTTCCACCGCCCGCTGATGCCTTCCGCGACGGAGCGGCGCTCTGTGTGTGTCCGGAGCGCCGCTAGGAGAGGACGACCAAGGAGTCGGGTGCCCGGTGGCAGTCGGACCGGGCACAGTCGCCGCGGCGGGCCCTGTGGATGTAAGAACGATCCAGGGCTCGCCCACTTTTACGGCGACGCATGGCACACGGCGGGTCTTTTTAGTGGGTGCAAACCCCACACTACCCCATCGCCTTCCCCGGGTGGTGGGGTGTGCGTCAGGCATTTTTTCCCGCCAAAAAAAAAAAAAAAAAAAAAAAAAAAAAAAAAAAAAAAAAGGTTAGGTTAGGTTAGGTTAGGTTCCCCCCCCGAATTGGTTCCCGCCTTGTCGTGGCGGGGGGGCTCAGTAGCCGTGGTGGCGGAAACCCACGGTGAAGCCAAGAGGAACCTAGGCGGGGGCCGCTCGTCTAGGCTTTTGCCGCTAAGTCAACGACGAGTGGCCCAATAGTTGCGGTGCCGCGGGTGCCGCCTGTAGCGGCATCGCAACTGAGCGGGCTGCGATGCCCCCCCCTCTGATGGGGGGGGCATTGCGGCGGAGTGCGGGGGGCCGCGGCGGGGAGGGGAGTGTCGGTGTGGCTTCGGCCATTCTCCCTTACCTCCCGCGGCCTCAACGGGGCCGCCACCGTCAGATGGCGGACGCGGTGGGGCCGCAGGGGAAGAGGACTGTCGGTGTATCGTTGCCGCTGTCCCTGTCCCCTGCGGCCGAAAGGTGGTAGGTGACGGGGCCACAGACCCGACCCGTCACAGGGGGAGCTCCGGCGTGCCTGCATGACTGCGGCGCGTCGGAGGGCCTGGACCCCTCGCTTCCTGGCGTGGGTAATGCCATGCTGGAAGGCGACGGGTCTGGGCAGCGGTCGCCTCCTTTTGCGAGGGTGGTAAATCGCAAAAGGAGGCGAAGGTGGTGATACGCGGGCGACAGGTGCGGGGGCCCCTTCGCCTGCATTGCACATCACCACCCGCGGGAGGGAATGGCCGAGCACTCGCGGTCATTCTCGGGCCCCTCCGTTGAGAGGGGCATGAGGGGCCCGCTGTGAGACAGCGGGCAGTCGTCGGCGGGGGACTGGAGTAAAGGCTCTGCCGGTTTCCCAGTCCTCCTCCACTAAGACGATGCGGGAGTGCCGTTGGGTTTTTTAGTGGGTATACCGGAAGCAGGATCCGGGGAGTCCCACATACCCCTCCCTTCCCCCGGAGGGAGGATGATGCGTAATGCATTTTTCCCAGCGCAAAAAAAAAAAAAAAAAAAAAAAAAAAAAAAAAAAAAAAAAAAAAAAAAAAAAAAAAAAGGTTAGGTTAGGTTAGGTTAGGTTAGGTTAGGTTAGGTTAGGTTAGGTTAGGTTAGGTTAGGTTTTTTTTTTTTTTTTTTTTTTTTTTTTTTTTCTTAATACTAATCCCGCCAACGATATTTCTTGGCGCCTTATGTGCTCAACCTCAGTCATTCCGGTCAATCTTCGATGCCTCTCGTACATTCATTCCTCATCCTAATTCTTTCTTGCATTCATCTCCTTTTATTCCATATTTAGTCCTAATTTACGGCATAGTTTATTGCTTATAAAAATAAGGTAAAAATACAATAAAAACAAAATAACAAATTGAGCAAAAGGTGCTATAATTGTAAAAACATTTGAGCAATAGTGCTGTATATCTCAGGTACAGTGAGCAGTTTATCACAGTTATGTCGAAATTTTTAATTTAGGGATAAAACACAAGCTCAGTTATCATAAAATATCACAGTAATTTTTACACAATTTATAAACTTAGGTACTAACATAAAATACTGCCGGCTATACGTTCCTGTGCTGCATTCCGTGCTTACATTTAAATATCATACATAATACTAATGAAGCACGGTGCGCTTCAGGTTTTGTTCCTATGTATAACCGCAGTGGCTACTCTAATACAGTATTCTATGAACTTTTCCCTAGTTTTCTTGTCCATGAGCCCATGCAGGCTCTCCTTTGTTATTTTCCTGTCCAGCTCACATTCTAGTTGGTAGCGCTCCCTAATAAATACCGGGCATTCTACGAGTATGTGCTGGACAGTCTCTGCCACGCCTGGATCGCAGACGCACGATGGGCTCTCCTTACACTTGAAGCGATTCAAGTATTCAGAGAACCCACCGTGCCCCGTCAAAACTTGCGTGAGGACGCCGGTTGGCCGCACTTGTTGTACTGTACGGAAAGCCACTATTGCGTCCGGAAGGAACATCTTCGTCACCGAGGCCGTCTCGCCCGACACATATCTCCGATTCCATTCGTCAAGCGATTCCAAACGGATCTGTCGCTTGACAAATGAAACCGGACACTGGTCGTAGTCCGGCTTCCTCCGTGACGACAATGCTGCCTCCTTGGCTAGCTCGTCCGCTCGCTCATTCCCCGGCAGGCCCGCGTGGGCCTTGATCCAGAACAAAGTCACAGCTTTGCTCTGGCCCAGGGCGTGAGCCAGGTTGGCGCGCGCGCGAACCGCCAGGGGATGGAGAGAGCCATGGTTTGCAAGCGTCTGCAATGCGGACATTGAGTCGCTGTACACACCATAGCTCGCCTCTTGCCGCGCGAGGATCACTTCTGTCGCCCTACAAATGGCCAGGAGTTCCGCCTGGTACACTGTGCAGTACGCGGCAAGGCAAAGCTTGAGGTTCCGGATTTCGCCTTCATTATCCCAAATGGATAATGCGGCTCCGACCTTCCCCTCAATTTTGCTGCCGTCGGTGAAGATTCGCACCGTCTGCACATTGTTGCTGTCTAGCAACTCTTGGTCTGTCAGGCACATGAACTCCAGGGGCATTTGTGTGGCTGGGTGAGGGGCTTCCGCAAACCTTACCGCACTCTCGATCTCCCTGTCTCCTGGCACGAACCGGGATGACCCTCTCCTCGCTTCATACAGGGCGGCCGCCTCTTGTATGCGCAGGTCTAGAGGAAGTATCCCAGACAAGGCCAGTGCCGAGTTCAGAGAGACAGTACGGTAATATTTGCAGAGCTTCTGAGCGAATCCTCGTTGAACAGAGCCAAGCTTCTTCCGTACCCCCAACTTTTTTGCAGCGGGTGCCCATGCTGCGGCTGCGTACGTAACTATGGGCTCAATCGTTGCCGTGTAAATGGTGTGTATGACTTGTGTGTTCAATCCCCAGCTCACCTTTGCGGCTCGAGACAGCTGCTTATATACGTCAGCTGCCTTTTTGCAGACGTTCGCGGCATGCTCATTAAAAGTAAGCTTATCGTCTATGGTCAGACCCAGCAACTTCATTTTTCTGACCATACCGATGTCGACCCCGGCCATGCTGAGCATTGGAGTGTCGTACTTAAGCTTGTTGGTTATGGTCATCGCACAAGTTTTGTGCGGTGCAAACTTCAGCTTATTTCGGACGCCCCAATCCTGAACATGGGCGAGGGCTGCATTGGCAGATCTAGAGACTTCAGTCGCCGTGTCCCCATCCACGACCAAGACGATGTCATCCGCGAACGCCTGCACAAAAAGTCCGCGTTGCTCTAGCTCCTGCAGTAGTGGGTCGAGTACGAGGTTCCACAGGATTGGACCTCCGATCGACCCCTGAACACAGCCCTTGCTGGTCTCGCGAGTGCACTCCTCTCCGGCATACCGAACCCTGACCTTCCTACCATCGAGGTAGCTGTCCATCAGCCTCCTGATGTTGACCGGGCACTTTTCCTCAGCCAGTCTGACTCTTATGGCTGGCCACCAGGCGCTGTCGAAGGCGCCCTCTATATCCAATGACACCAGGACAATTAGCTTCTTCAGCCTCAACTTGTCCTGTACGTGATTCACTAGCGTATAGAGGGCGTCCTCGGTGCTCCTCTGGGGCATGAAGCCAAACTGACGAGTACTAAACCGCGGTACAAGCTGATATTTCAGACGCGCTACGACCATCCTCTCCAGGACCTTCCCCAGAACAGGCAACAGACCGATTGGTCTATACGCCTTGGGGGTGGTGTAGCTGTCCTTGCCCGGCTTTCTGAGGACTACGACTGTAGCCTCCTTCCAGGTGGTCGGGAAGTGTGCCAATTCAAGGCACTTGTTGTAGAGGGCAAGGAAAGCGTCCGGGTCCTGGTGGATCGCTCGACTGCAGATATCAGAAGTCAGTCCGTCCCCTCCTGGTGCCTTTTTGGGGTTGAAACCCGCCACAGCGGACTTCAGCTCCAGCGTCGTAAATGGGGGATCATGATACTCATCATGGGCCCACTCATTTACTCGGCTGGCTGCCTCTCTTATTCGCATGTGGTCAGTGTTGTCCTGGTCTACTCTGTCTTCGGGGTAGAACGTATCTGCCAGTAGGGCGGCCGATTCACTCGGATTAAGGAATGCACCGTCGCTGCAAAGGGTCAGTTCTTCTTGCCTTTTGGCGGTCCTACCGATGATCCTGTAGATACCCTCCCAAACTCCCTCACGATCCTGCTTCCGGCAAAACTCCTTCCAACTGGCGATTTGGGCACTCTTTGCCTGCATCTCATATTCTTCTTTTGCTTTCAGGTACTCGCCAACGACCTTCGCTCGCCGGACCGGCGCGGCATTGCGGATGCGGTTCTTCTTTGTCTTCACTTCTCTCTTCTTCACAGTGAGCTCCTCGGACCACCACGGACAAGTGAGTTTAATTTTACTGTTTGTCTTTGGAATAGTGCTTTTACACGTCTCTGTTATTACCTTTATATATTTCTCAACTATTTTATCTAAATTTTCATGACTATTTATCTGTTTAATACTTTCTAAATTTATATTACCCCCAGTTTTCAGTTCCCTTAATTTAATTTCAAATGCATCCCAATTGGCTTTTCTAGTGTTGTACTGTCTCGTAGTCCTATTTATGTTTATGCCTTTTTCTTTCTTTATATTAATATTGAAGAATATCGTGTTGTGGTCCGAGGATGTTGCTCCCGTGTCGACCCGCCAGCCGTCCACCAGGTCAAAAAGGTCGAGCGAACATGCCGTGACGTCCACATGGCTTCTATACGCTCTACCACCTCTGATGGTGTCAAAGGTGGGAGCGTCACCAGTGTTTAGTACCTGAAGCTCTAACTCGTCCAGGGTAGCGGACATTTCCTCTCCCCTGGGATCTTGTACGATGCTGCCCCACCAGGCACTTTTCGCATTTGCGTCGCCACCTATCAGCAATCTACCGGTGGCCACTTCCGCTTGGATCCGGGTCACCTGGTCCAGGTATGGCCCTATGGGTTGGTCTGGCTCGAAGTAATAGGAGACTACTGCGATTTCCCAGGCTTTGGTTCGGATCCCCACCACAACGATGTTGTTTGTGGTAAGTTTCGGGTAGGGTATGACATCCAAGTCATGATCAAAGACGGCTATCGCCGCCTTAACCCTCCCACTTCCATCGACCTCGCACTGGTAGATTCTCGCTCCACGGTAGCTCTTCATATTTCGTGCTCCTCCCACATACGGCTCCTGAATCAGCGCCCACGAGATCTTTCTTTCACTGGCCTCTAGAAAGAGTTCGGTGGTAGCCAGTTCCTTACGCTGTAAATTCGCTTGGGCCACGCGGTATGGTCTTGCTGTTTGTTGGGCAGGAGTCCCCGGGGTGCCCTTAGCAATACGCTATGGATGAGCGGGCTATAGCGTCCCATCTTCTTCTAACTGTGCACTCTGAGCTGAAGGCGTGGTGATGCGTGCTGTCTATTTTGGCCCTTATGCAGTTGCAACAGGTCGGTGGCAGCCCTGCGCTCCAGTCCGCGCATTCCGTCCTCATGTGAGGTCCGCCACAGTGGCTGCACTTCGCCACTGTATCCGTGCAAGTGCGTCGGCTATGCCCATACCCGAGGCAGAGCGAGCACTGGACAAGCGGGGACTGGTCTTCGACCCTAACCCGCTGAAGGTCCACGTGCACCGATCCGACCTCGAGCATGCGCCGCCAGACCTCTGTGGCGACCCTCAACACTATATGACACCTAAGCGGGTTCCTGGCGCGCTTCCTATAAAGGACTTCCACCTTGCTGTGCTCGTCCCTGAGATTCAGGAAGATGTTGGTATTCTGCTTTTGCAGGGCCTTTAGTACCTCCTCGTTGGTGAGGTACTGCATCACTTCATAAATTATTACCTGCGGGTTTCTATTTTTAATGTCCTGGGTCTCCAGCTCAGGCGCCTTGCTAAGCCTCTCTCTTAGTTTACGCCTTTCTTCTTCCGTGCGACAGCCCATTATAACCTTCCTGTCTTTCGCCTTGCGAACTTTTTCGACTTGTATGCCCCCTTCCTTGGCGTTAACCACCTTCCGGATCCTGTCCAGGACTTGCTCACCGGATTCCTCCTCGTCCTTGGCCGTCACTACGATTGAGTGTAGTGGTGTGAGATTCGGCGTTTGGATGGCAGGTCGACTCGCCGCTACACTGGCATAGGAGAGCTTCTCTATATGCTCTTGGCCAGTTTGTAGTGCTTCCTTCAACCTGTCCATCTTCTCGCTGTGTACGGCCAAGTTATGACTGTGCTCCTCCAGGGCCTTCCTGAGGGATTCCGTGTCCACTACTGTATTGGCCACTGGAGAAGGGATAGGAGGTTCCTTGGTCTTCTGCGTCTCCTGGACTAGGGTCCCGATCGTCGCCGTCATCTTTTCGGTCGAGGGTTTTTTAAGGTTCTCCAGCTCTTTAACGAGCTGGTAGAGTCGGTCTGCTTGCGCTTTCACCTCAGCCTTTATTTCGTTTTTTGTGTTTCTCGAGGTGGTCATTAAAGCCTTAATTTTGTTGGAACACATCCTGGCCTCTTGAACTCTAGTTTTTTGGGAAGGCGGGCTGCCGACCTCATAAGAGATCGACATTACTGGAGGTGTTTGGTCCAGTTTTTTGGGTGGAGGAGTCCTCTTGGTGACGGTTTTGCCCGCCTCCCATTCGCCCACACTCCTTCTGACGCTTTGCGTCGAAGGTCCTGCTTGTTCAGGCACAATCTGTGGGCTTTTGTTCTGCGAGGCCGTTGCAAGAGACCGGCTCTTAATGGGCGTGCGCACACCAGGCATTCCGCTCATCCTGACTTATGTAGATTTATGGGGATTAGTGTCGTGTCTAAGAGGGGTGGTGTAAAAGGCACCCCAATCGTGTGTAAACTTAAGTTGAGAAGGGGGTATTGTAAAAGATACCCGCTTCGTGTGTCGATGTTGATGTTCCCCTTCACAATCAGGGTACTGGTCAACAAAGATAAATTAAAAATAAGTCCTAAACTATTGTATAGTAGTACAAAAGTACTATTATATGTCCTAATCTAAAATGTAAAAAAAAATTTGAATTGCAATAAATTGTTAATATATATAGTCAAAATTGTATCTCAAAAAATTTTAGGTCAGTCAAAAATTTATCACAGAAAAATTTGTTAGGCAAATAATGCCTAACAGTCTTAACCTAGGTATAGCAGCACAATAATGCTGCTATATGTCCTTAAAACTAACACAAATTTTCGAAAATTCGAAGTCTTCGATGCTCAGGAACCAATGTCGTAAGGGTGTGGGCGTTGTGGGTTGAGCTGTTTGCTCCTGCGTGGCCCTTCAGTAAACTTGGATCTGGTTGCCTACTGAAAAAACTGCCCGTTGGGGAAGTTTAGTTGGTTCTGGCTGAGCTGGTGCAGGATGGAAGACTTCTGCTGGGGCCGATCGATCGGGCTCCTCGAGCTGGTTAAAATGAGTCCAAGCTCGATGGTCCAGCCCTGACCTGGGCCGAGATAGGACGAGGGGGGTGCGGTAATAAATGAAGGGTTGGGGGGCGGGTTTCTGTCGGGGCCAAAAGATAGGGCT
>CAOCPI010000003.1:0-53663 GCA_948252205.1 Orthosia incerta
AAAAAGTTGTATTCTACATACGGTAAAACTTGGGGGCTTAAGCCCAAAGTTTTACGATGGCTGTACCGGACAATGATAATACCTATTATCACATACGGCAGCATAGTGTGGTGGCCAAGAACAAAACTTGCCTCGTGCAAAGCGCCACTCACCAGGTTACAAAGAACAGTGTGTCTAGGCATCACGGGTGCTTTTAGGACAAGACCTACGGCAGCGATTGAGAGATACTTCAATATGCGTCCTCTGCATATGATGGTTGAATTCGAGGCCAGGAAGACATTACATCGTCTCGCTGTTGCTGGACTATGGGATGCCTCTAAGCCAAAGACTAACCATACAAAGTTCGATGAGAATGAAGACCTGGATCGGGTAACAAGCATGTTATCCGATAAAATGCAAACTATGTTTGTGTTTGAAAGGTCTTTTAAGGTCCAAATCCCTACAATAGAGGACTGGACGAAGGGACTCGATCCACCAGAACAAGATAGTCTGGTGTGGTACACTGATGGATCCAAAATGGAATCAGGTACAGGAGCGGGAATATACGCAAAAGGCTACAAGTGTAGCAAACGCTTAGGGAAGATGGCAACTGTATTCCAAGCAGAAACATATGCCATAATAACCTGTGCTCAAGAGAATATAGATAGAGGAACCAGAGGTAAATCCATATATATTCTTAGTGACAGTCAGGCTGCAATCAAAGCCATGGCATCCTACAAAGTGGACTCCAGACTTATTCTGGATGCTGTCCGGACCCTAAACAGGCTTGGGCAGCACAACGGGGTAATACTTATGTGGGTCCCTGGGCACAAAGGATTCCATGGTAACGAAGTGGCTGATGAACTGGCAAGAGAGGGCTCAGCAAATGATTTTGTGGGTCCGGAACCATGTGTGGGCATCTCGACGTGTCTCGTAAAAGCCGCATTTAGGGAGTTTGCAGATCACAGACATCGAACTTGTTGGCTGTCTAATACCGGTCTACAACACTCCAAGAGATTCCTGGGCTCTACTTTCAAAGCCCGGGATTGCATTTGGAACATGAGCAGGGGGCAAATCCGCTACCTGCTTGGGGCCTTTACTGGGCACTTTGGAACCAACGACATGCTCATGAAGATGGGTCTAACTGCGACACCCATGTGTAGGTTGTGTGGGACACATACGGAACGCATGGAGCACCTACTGTGCACATGCGATGCACTGGCTGGTAAGCGAATGAGTCTCCTAGGGATTGGGTATCCAAAACCAGAAGACTACAGGCTCATATCGCCTAATATCGTTGTAAAACTCATGAAAACGGTTTTTAACGAGATTGGGGAGGAGTAAGTTATCTAGGGGACCACAATATATCGCAATGGGTCGAAGTGTCCGAGTTATTCCTCAGCCCCTCCATAAGATAAGATAAGACATACACCAACTTCTCATTCTGTTTATGTAAAAATTATGTTTTTAAATTGATCATAAAAAAATTCATGCACCTATTCAATAAGTTCCTCCAAGCAGCATATTACGGCAAAATGGGGTCCCGAATCTAATTTCGATGATTATTGAAAGAAACACAGTATCAATACCATTACATAGATGGCGCTGTTTAAATTTTCTACTCTTTTCATGTAAATTAGATTACACATTTCTATGAAATAAATTAATGCAATAGTTATAAATTGCAATGAAAACAACAATTAATTATAAAACTTATACTACTGACCCATTGGGATATATTGTGGTACTTTCAAACCACAATATATCCCAATGGGTCGAAGTGTCCCGAGTTATTTCTCGGCCCCTCCATAAGATAAGATAGGTACTTCCAAACCCAATACATACTTCAGCTGCCACAAATGTATGCCGATGCACAGATAGTTGAATGCAGATCAAAGTCACATACCTTTAAGCCTATACTCCCGGAAAGGTCAGGCAGCAGCGCTTAGTACACCAGGCACAAAAGCAAAATTTTGCCACCGACCATGCACATGTCCAGACTCCTAGCTGCTTTCAGAAAATATTAAATTGATTGATCACCGCAGCGGCATGTATAACACCGCTAAAGGACATGGCTAAATAAAGTATGGACGATTGCCCTAGTAATGTATAACTATTTTAACTAGTAATATGTAATGCTGAATAGCTGAATATTAGTATTTCGTATGAAAAAAGTTATAGACACTTTTTATATCGTCACAATCCTGAAAATAAAATCGTAGAAACGCCTACATTAATAGGTAAACAAACTTGTAAAAGAATAAGATTTTGCTATGATACTTTATTAAGGCGTTTAGAGGAGCTCGTGGCTTAATAATAACACCCACGTAGGTCGATCTTCAAGGTTAAGCAACGCTAGCCAAGGTCATTCCGTGGTTCCATCGTGTACATAGCGAGTTTCCTTCGTGCCATGGAAAGCTAGATAAGCCGTTGGTCCCGGCTGTCATTTGAAGATCTGTCATCTGTCAATACGCAATTGAAACTTAAGATCATACTAGTAGGCTCTGTAATTACATACTTATTACCCGGCGAAAGGAACATCGTTCAAAGTGAGTTCCCACGACACCCCCAACATGTTTTTTTTATTTGGTTCTAATCGAATCAAGTGTAATCTAGAAGAATCGACTGTAACTTTTTAGTGTCAGCACCATTTATGTGCCGTTTCTTTCCAGATTTTGCCAATAATTTCTAGAAATCAGATAAATGCAAAGAAAACAACATCTATGGTTCTATCTCTAATGTTTTAAGATGTATAGCGAAAGGTACAAAAATAAATAATATGAACACTGTTCGTTTCGATTTACGCAAATGTATTTAAAAGTAGGTTTATTGACTACAATTTTTCATAGAACGGAATCTTATGTTCTTCTTGTCAAACAAAAATATGAAAAAACTTTTAATTATTTGATTAATTCACGAAAGTTCTAGAAGAATAATAAAACTGTAATAATTCAATAATGAATATTTCAGATGTATTGCGATAGGTACAAAAATAAATAATAATGAATACTGTTCGTTTTGACTTACGCAAATATCTTTAAAAGTAGGTTTATTGACTAAAATTTTTCGTAGAATGGAATCTTATGTTATTCTTGTCAAACAAAAACATGAAAAAACTTTTAATTATTTGATTGATTCGCGAAAGTTCTAGAAGAATAATAAAAATGTAGTAATTCATTAATGAATATTTAAATGTTACAAGCTAGTGAAAAATTTCTATACATGCTAAGGGCAGTTGTTTAGCCATGTCCTTTCCTTATTCATAGCGCTGTAGGTTGCAGTTTGTGTGTTGCCTCTTGAATTGGAACCCGAGCTCCGCACTTGTTTCACCACACGCAGCTGGTCACAACAGGTCATGTGGCATCCACAGCCATGTTTAAGGGCTCAGATGTCCGTGCTATCTGTTGCATATTGTGCGAATAGCTGAAAAATTCATGTCTATGAACAAGTGTTCCACAAGCATAATCAAAATGATGTTTTGTTAAATCAAGTTGTAGCTTAGGATGTTTGCTGTCTTGCATTGTATTTTCACAAGTCATCTTAATCTCTTGCGAACTCCGCTGACGGTATGAAACTGACTGAGTTAAATTTAGCATCATAACGAAAATAGAAATTTATTTAAAATTTTAGCCACTTTACACCAAGAAAAACTAACAATATTGCGGCTAAACTTCACAAACATTAGGTAGGTACTTATTTTTATCAGAATACTTAAGTCTATACTTCCCTGAACATCACCACCACAACTGTTGCGTTTCTCCAGTATCTAGTCAGCATTGGGCATCGATGTCATCACAAACATTATCTGCAGCCCGACTTCGCACATTGTCTAGTATATGCCACACTATACGGTTGAATTCGGGCAACATGAATTCCTGTCCCCAGTAGCCGACGAGTTGCGAAACATCTCTATAAGTACGTAGCTAGAGCTACTGCCATGCTATTTTCTTGCGCACCAAAGAGAGCGCGCCAGCCATTACTCGTCTCATTTGGTCCATTATCGCTTTGTGCTTGCACTGATCCCGGACTTCTGATGTCGCAAATAGGAGGGCTATCTTGGATAAACCCTCGATCTTGTGGGCTTTCGTAGGTATGCATGCACAAAGCAGGTAACTTATGCCGTCTTGGATATAGTCCTTGTTCCAATTTTATCAAAGCAGCGAATTCGGCCACCTATCGTTTCGCTTTCTCTCAACAAAACACACTTTTTCAAGTTTATACACGCCACTTTAGGCCACCTCTCCACTATTTTCCTCACAACTCTTTTTCAACTTCGGAAACGCGCGCCCGCGCGTTCCTTTTTCTAACTTCACGACAAAACATGGCGGGAGAACCTCGCTCAGGGTGTCTCAAGAGGCACCCCTGCTTTTTATTGGCTCAAGAACTCATCCGGCAAATTACCGCTTAGAACATCCAATCCAAATCGAGTATATTGACATAAGCAAAATAAAGTGTTGTCAATCGAATAAAATCGAACTGAGATTGAATCGTAGGCTAAATGTTGCCAATTAAACAAAACTGAATTAATAAGTTTACAAGCGATATTTCTTTGTTCCTGATTATTAATCATATACCTTCCTCCGATAAATATAATATTTAAGAGCAAAAAATACAATTTTGACATATATTAAAGTAGGTACACATAAATTTAACTAGGATACAGAGAGGATGCGGCGAACCATGAATTGTCCATACAAACGTAATACCTAAATCATTTGTAAGCTGAGTTTATTTCCACCATATTATGGTGATATTCGGATTTAGACACTATTTATCTAGGTTCGTACGTCTTTATTTTTTCAAAATACTTACCTAAAATGAAGTTTAAGCGAATTCCATTTCGTACATTTTTACAGCGTAAATGACTGTTTTCTTATTGATTTTTCTGTATTATAAAAAACAATATCTATAATATTGTCGTAGCAGGAACATAGCTCATATTATCAAGTTACAAATAATTGAAAAAGTAATTTAAAAAACATTAAGTTTTCATTCATAATTTTTGGTATTACGGAACACATCAAATTAATCATACTTTTTCAATAGCTAGTATTGCTGTCGCGTCAAGCAAATTTCAATGTGTGACGAGTACGACTACCGTACTGCTCACGTGCATCGTTCGTACGGGGTTTGTTCGGGGCACTTCGGGTGTGCTTCGAGGATGTTTCACTGTTTGTTGTATTATTTGTGGTTTGTCGATTACTTCACTTACTGTGCTGTAAGTGCGTATTTATTTATTTTCTAAATTGTACATATTGTAATATTTCTGACACTATTGACATATTCTATGAATTTGGATTGCGATTTGAACTTTGTTATTGAGTAATCTACTTTCTTACGAACTGCGTTGTTTACGGACTCTGTTATTATTTACGATTTGGTTTGGTTGCCGAAATGGACATTGGACTCCTAACGTTGGGATGTTTCTCACAGTTTCCCAATGACATAATAAAATAAGTTACATAAATAGTACCTATATATTTTACCTTAGTACCTATATATTTTATAAATTTGTATTTACCTACGTATCTACCAACTTACGAAGCTTTGTTTTTTTAGTTTTTTTATTCATGTCATGAATAATGAGACAATGCGGGCGTAAGTAATTATCTCAAGGACACCGCTAAGACTTACCTACACTGTATTTTTAGGGTACCGTACCCAAAGGGTAAAAACGGGACACTATTACTAAGACTCCGCGATCCGTCTTTCTGTCTGTCTGTCTGTCCGTCTGTCACCAGGCTGTATCTCATGAACCGTGATAGCTAGAGAGTTGAAATTTTCACAGATGATGTATTTCTGTTGCCGCTATAACAAAAAATACTAAAAACAGAATAAAATAAATATTTAAGTGGGGCTCCCATACAACAAACGTGATTTTTTTGCCGTTTTTGCGATAATGGTACGGAACCCTTCGTGCGCGTGTCCGACTCGCACTTGGCCGGTTTTTTACTTACCTACTGTGGCGTTAGTTCGGCTCACCCTGCGTAGGGTGACCATACGATCGGATTTGCCTGCACAACCGCGGCTTTATGCCCTTGGTCCAGTTTGGAACGTTTTTTGTAAAATTCCTATTACAAAAAACTAAAATTAAAAATCCAAAGTCGTTCTAGTTTATTTAATTATTCTGGGCTTTTTTTCTGGCCTTCGGTGACCCTTACCCTGGGGATGCAGCTCCAATAAACTTTGATAACTGGCTGGCTAATCGACTTCATAATAAATTCAAATCTTTATAATTTTAAACTCTCGCTGATATGTATTTTATGCAAATATTTATATGAAAAGTTTTAATTGGCCGTTTTTTGCATGTTGTTTCTGCGTATTTATTGTATTAGCTGTAATTTTTTCTAAGATTAATAAAATAAAATAAAATTGTAAGTACTTACCTATAAACTAAAAAGCAGTGCTTACATAAACTAAAATACTACTATTACTTACGTTTTATTGCGGTCGATTATCATCTTATGAATGGTACCTACTGCAGATTACCTATTTATACATATTATTATAACTACAAGCAAAATCTTATAAATCAGCGAGTTTTGTGTGGATCTTTGACACTAAGTTTTCTGATTATCATTATTTTATTTTTTTTATTTCGTTCAGTCGATTATTTATGGTTACCCTACCTACACGATTTTATCACGTTTCGATTTATATTTTTTAAACAGATGAATGATGATCTATAAAGTAAGAACATAACAAAATAAATGTTTATTCAAAATCCGTATTTTTATTTTAATATTCTTAGCTCAGAGCACTGTTATTTATCTGTACTTATGCGTAAATAGGCATAAATTATTGGAATATTAGTCTTTTACTAATACTTTGCCTGAGTAACGCTTGTATTATTTTACTTGCTTTTTATTATTTATTATAATAATACATATTTGAGGTTTATTAAAAGGAATACCTACATAAATAAGACAAAAGAACGCCAACGGCGGCGCCGTTCGCGTCGGCCGGCTTGCCCCCAAGACTCAAGACGCTTTGCCTGCGTAAACGATGTACCTACTTATTTATTCAAGAACACCAATATTATAAACTTTCAACATTGCTTTACAAAAGTACCCATTTGGAATGGTAAGCATGACGTATCTGCTAGATTCTTTCTATAGGTACAAAGACAAGCGATAGCTATAGCTATCCTAAACTTGAGATATTGTAAAGAAATTTCGTAAAAACGCATTATTAGTCTGTACATTTACCAACGATTCCCCAAAGTAGTCAACAATATATGTAGTAGTTAATAATATTCTAAATGCTTTCGAGTCGTGGTGAGGAAGTTATCTATCGCGGCGCTGTGCGCAGCCATGTATGTGCGAGTACACAGATATATTAAACATTTATATTTCTATGTGCGAGTATCTACCCGCGCACACACACAGCGCCGCGTGTGCGTGCAAACTGAGATAGCAATACTCCAAATCAATTTTTCACTCGCCTCGAATTGCATTTGCGAGCTAAGTTCGCCGCGTTCTTAAATAGTGCACAAGCAAATTATGAGCGTACTAGCAGACTCGGATAGTCATAGAAAAGATATAAACTAAATGGTAAACATAACTTAGACACAATTTAATAGTATTTTTAATTAAATACTAATGTTTGTATTAAGTGTATGTGTATAGTGTATGGAGGCCGTTTTGCAATTCGTCCGTCTTCCTATGGTATTTATTCGCACCCAAAAATGCGTTAAAACTAGTGTCGAAATGTGGAACTTTCGACGCTCATAACTTTCAAATATTTTATTTTTTTACTTTTTTGCTTCCATACAGGGCTAGATAATGATGAGACAAATTGATATAATTTTTTATTTTGAATGTACATCGTCAAACAGTGGAATAATCCCTAGACTACGTTTGTATGGAAGAATTTTCGACTTTAACCAATGAGTGTTGCCAATGACGTCTTAAGAATCTCTATCTTATAATCATCAAAAAATGTTCGCGCACAATGCGCCTGAATAGAAAGCATCAAAATGTTCGCGCACAATGCGCCTGAATAGAAAGCATCAAAATGTTCGCGCACAATGCGCCTGAATAGAAATCATCAAAATGTTCGCGCACAATACGCCTGAATAGAAAGTTTCGAAATGTTCGCGCACAATGCGCCTGAATAGAAAGCATCAAAATGTTCGCGCACAATGCGCCTGAGTAGAGAGCATCAAAATGTTCGCGCACAATGCGCCTGAATAGAAAGCACCTAAATGTTCGCGCACAATACGCCTGAATAGAAGGCATCAAAATGTTCGCGCACAATACGCCTGAATAGAAAGTTTCAAAATGTTCACGCACTATACGCCTGAATAGAAAGTTTCAAAATGTTCGCGCACAATACGCCTGAATAGAAAGCATCAATCTGGAGCTGAGGCTCCAGAGTTTATTCTACCTACCAAAAGTTTTTTAAAAATAAAACCTAATTGAAATTCTTCGTTCGGCGTCTCGTCGGATTTCAGTTTAAGCATAATGTACAGGCATATCTTTCTTGTATCTACGGGCATGACAGTTTCTATTTCCTACGGTATTCTACTGTGGGGCAGAGCCGCTGATATTCAAAATATATTTGTGCTTCAAAAACGAGCTGTTCGTGCCATTTACCAATTAGGTGCGCGTGTTTCTCTAAGAGATTTTTTTAAAGAGATTGGTATTCTCACAGCGGCTTCACAGTACATATTCGCCAACATTTTATATATTAGGCAGAACATTCATTTGTACAGTAACAATAGTGATATTCACAACTTTAACACCAGAAATAAGGACAAATTACGAGCTCCCTTTCATCGACTTCATAAGGTGCATAGTTCATTCGTTGGGGTTGGTATAACTTTTTACAACAAGTTCTACCGTCTTCTTTTCTAGATTTGCCATTTAACGCATTTAAAGCAAAAGTAAAAGCTAATCTCTGTTCTAAGGCATACTATTCTATTAATGATTATTTAGATGATAAGCATAGTTGGTCGCTGTGTTGAACTCAAGACAATGTTCGTGTTCTTTTACCAAAATTAGCTTGCTGTCAGGTTAAATATTATTATTTTTTAATTTCGTTTTTATGTGTATTTTTTAAATTTTATTTTTTGGTCAGACTGTCGTAGGTATCGTTTACTGTTATTGTCGGAGCTGATGAAGATTGCTACTATCTTTGCATTATATAGAGTTAATCTTTCTAGTCTAGTATTATATAGCAGCATAGCCAGCATTGTGTGAGTACCATGTACTTCAGAGCTATCATTGTCTAGAATAGATAGAGATAGCTCTGAAGTACATGATATCTAGATATCTAGATACCTACGTCTTCTATTGACTTGAATGACTCCGGTGGTTGAGAGTATGTCATGCCCACTCAAATGTCTCGCCGATGGTGGCGCGTGTGTCGGATCATTTAGCTCCCTTCAAAATGGTTGAGTTGAATGGTGCTGATACATGTGTCATGTTCGTGAACGGGCGCTGTCGGTTGGGACTGGTCATCTCTTAGCTGCCATGGTTTATTTTAATTGATTCTAATTTTATTTCTGAATTGTCTTTTTATATTTACTATGGACACTTTTAACTTTCTACATCGTTCTCACATAATGTGTAATCTCAACATGAATGATGTAACAAATGATTTGTAATAATTACCTAATTGAAAAAGAGTGTCCATGGAGTTTCTTGCCCGTTCTTCTCCATAGAGATCTACGCCTTGGAATGGGCATCTACGGTACTTTCACAGTTATTATGTCTTGTGACTGGGACTGTAGCACCATAATTTTGTAATATTTTATTTTGTCTTTTGACAATTCAAAAGTGCCTGTAACTGGCCTACTTGAAATAAAGTGCTTTGACTTTGACTTTGACTTTGACTTTGACTATGGCAATATATACTTTTTCTTTCTTTCCTTCTTATTTTATCTCACACTTCAACAAGAACGAACTTTTTGAGGAAGGTTTTCTCCAAGTCGACAATAAATCAGCTAGAGTTAGGTTTCTCTCCACTGAGTCATTTATATAAGCTTCACATCTTGATCCCGTGTAGTTACCAACACATTGGCACACTGGCTCATCTTCTTCGTTCAGGGAACAGTCGCCGTCGTTCAGACAGTAACTATGACACGCGGAGACCTCGCATCTTTCTTCTGAGTATCCGGCATCCCAGCTAAAATTATGAAAATATTAAATATGGGAAATTTAACAAACAACATTCAAAAAGAAAGGAGTAGAATACGTTGTACCTGCATGTAGGATGTCCATCATCACTAAGACTACATTTGCCGTACATACAATAGTTCAGACAGTGCGATACCTCACATCTGTCACCTGAATAATCTCCGTTGCACTGACAGAATGGCTCACTGTTCTCGTTCAGGGCACAATCACCATTGTTTAAACAGTAACCATGACACGCGTCGACTTCACATCTTTTACCAGAATAACCGGCATTACAACTGAAATAAAGATAACGCCACCTTAAACTTATTTAAACATGAACATCAGCACAAGGGATAGAAATGTAATAATAATAATAATTTAATAATAATAATAATAAGAAAGAAAGAAAGTTGGCAACCCCAAAATGTCAACATGTCTAATTTTTTCCTGCACTGTTTATTTAATTCCTACAAATTCATACAACCACCAATCTTAGAAGAATATACAGCAACAGAAAACAACTATAAAATACCCATTTAAAAAATACAGTTTGATAAATCCACAACAAATTCAATAAAAATCAGTAAATTATAAGAAACCAGTTGACGTCGTCACTGACAGACGTCAACCAAACAATTAATTTTAACTATGAAAAAGTGTAAAGGAATAAATATATAATGTTGACGAGAGCAGCTGCCTATCGCGCACGCCATCCACCCCCGGACTCGTCGCTCAGCTCCGCCTCGCCGCCGCCGGACCTCGGATCACCAGTGTCATCAGCGGCTGCAGTTGCGTCGAGCTCGAGCGACGAGTATTTTTCCCCGCCGACGTCGCCAACACCTGTACGTCGGCAGGGGAGAGGCCGGCCACCGAGGAGCTTGGGATCTAGGAGCCAACCGGCCCCGAGCCGGGTCCCCGCTGCCGGTGGTTGTGTGCAGCGCATGAAATGGACTCAAAGTATGAATGAGAACGTCATGCGCGCATATTACGGGTCTACAGAGGGGGGAACTAACCTCACTGCGTACCGTGTTAGGATCCTGTCTCTGTTTCAGGACCTAGAACCAACCGTAAACGTCTCGGCCCAACGATTGTCGGATCAGGTGCGGGTCATCCAGCGTAATCACAGGTTAGATGACGCCGCACTTGATAGGCTGCGCTCAGAAGTACTGAGCAACCAAATCGTCTCAACCCCGACACAGACCGCGGCACCGCCAGCCACCATTGTGATCCCGCCGCGGTCCAATCTTGTTAACGATGAGGCAGATGATAGGGTTGCCACAGTAAGTAGCCAGTGCAACGAAAGATTGTGGAGCGCTCTGGAAGATGCGCTTCGCGAGTATAGGTCAACACCGACTGAACTTAGGCCCCGATTACCACGGTTGCCTATGCACAAGAAGAATAGGGCGCTGGTGTGTGCCTTGGACTCGCTGCTTAAGAACATCTTTGAAAGCAGCGAGAACCTTGTTGATACGCACTCAATCCTGTATTGCGGGGCTGTTGCGGCATGTCGTTTGGCCAAAGTTAAGTTTCCAAAGGAAGCTATGCGGCCAAAGCCTGCCGTGCCAGCCTGGCAGTGCAGGATCGAACGGCGTATCGATGGGGCTAGGGTACTCATCGGCAAACTATGCTGTTTCAGGGAGGGCAACACACGACCACGTGTGATGCGCTTCGTGAGGCGGGCATTTTCGGGGACTGGAATCAGTCCTCAAGAATACATGTCCCGTGTCACGGAGCGCATCGACTTCCTGAAACAGAAAGTTTGTGCATGGGCCAGCCGTATTCGGCGGTATAAGCGGCGGGTTGACCGGTACTCGCAGAATCGCATGTTCCAGAGTGATGAGAGGTGGGTATACAGAACTTGGGAGCGACCTGAACAAAGTGTGACTGACGTGTGCCGCCCGGATGATGTCGCCACGAGTACATTCTGGCGAAACATCTGGTCGGTACCCGTCTGTCACACTGAGGGTGGCTGGATGCGTGATGTCGAGCGCGTGTGTGAAGCTATACCAAGCAATAATTAGTCCATTTGATGTAGCCAAAGCAGTTCGTCCGCTACCGAACTGGAAGTCTCCGGGACCGGACGGACTGCATAACTTCTGGCTAAAATGGTATAGCAGCTCACACGCGTTTCTGGCATCTCAATTCCAGTCATGCTTAGAGTCTGGGTCGCTTCCGCAGTTTTTAACAACAGGAATTACCCACCTGCTCCATAAGACAGGTAGTCCCGCGGAACCCAAGAATTATAGACCAATAACATGCTTATCAACGGTTTATAAACTTCTTACATCCATCCTGAGAGCAAAAATTTATAAACACATTGAAGATAACTCAATAATGTCTACCTCTCAGAATGGATGTAGGAATGGGTCTCGCGGCACTAAGGAGCTACTCCTCATTGACATGGCCATAAGCCAGCAGGTTCATCGATCCCGCAAGGATCTGTCCACATGCTGGATAGACTACAAGAAGGCCTACGACTCTGTACCACATACATGGCTCATGAGGGTGCTGGAGTTGTACAAAATAGATGCAACTCTATGCACCTTCCTTGAGTCATGTATGGGGCAATGGAAGACAGTCCTTCGATATCCAGGATGTCGACCGATTCAGGGGGATGATGAGCCTGTATGGATTAAGCGGGGGATATTTCAGGGCGACAGTTTGAGCCCACTTTGGTTCTGCTTAGCCCTGAATCCTCTAAGTACACTGCTGGAGGATTCAGGACTGGGCTATCGGTTGAGAAGAGGTGGTCAGGTCATATCTCACCTCCTTTACATGGATGATCTGAAACTCTTTACCCCCAATAAATTCCAACTGACGGAGCGACTGAAGGTAACTGAAAACTTCAGTAACTCCATCAGGATGGAATTTGGTGTGGAAAAATGTGCAGTCATGCATGTAAAGCAAGGGGAGATTATGGAATCCGAGGGAATTCAACTCTCTGATTCCATACACCTTAGACACCTCTCCTCGACCGAAACTTACAAGTATTTGGGTATGTCGGAAGCGTTGGGCATCAACAGTACTGACATGAAGCAACTGCTGAAGGAGCGTTTCTTTGGCCGCCTGAAAAAGGTATTAAATAGCCTTTTGTCGGGCGGCAATAAGGTGCGCGCCTTCAACAGTTGGGTCATGCCGGTTTTGATGTACTCTTTCGGCATACTCAAATGGACTCAGACCGAGCTTGACGCCCTCGATAGGAGGGTCCGGACACTGCTGACTGCAAACCGGATGCATCACCCACGATCATCGGTGATGAGACTGTACATCCCGCGGAAGTGTGGGGGTCGAGGCTTTTTAAACGCCAAGACTCTTCACAACCGCGAGGTGTGCAGCCTCAGAGAATACTTTTCAAAAGCTGAAGTGGGTATGCACCAGGATGTGGTCGCAGTGGACAAGGGACTCACCCCGTTGTCCATGGCTAAAGAGAACTGGCGCAAGCCTGTAATACTATCGACTGATGAACGCAAAGAGGTATGGCAAGGCAAGGAGCTACACGGGCGCTTCTATCGGGCTATTCATGGGCCCGATGTAGATTTTCCAGCGTCCGTATCCTGGCTACGTTTCGGCGACCTTTTCGGGGAAACTGAAGGTTTTGTCTGTGCAATTATGGACGAAGTTATCCTGACGAATAACTACCGGAGACATATAATGAAGGACGGGACGGTTGACATATGTCGGGCATGCCACCGTCCGGGTGAATCCATCAGACATATTATCTCTGGTTGTTCTCGTCTGGCTAACGGCGAGTACTTACACAGGCATAACCAAGTGGCCAGGATTGTTCACCAGCAACTTGCTTTAAAGTACAATCTAGTGGAATCGGAGGTACCGTATTACAAGTATGTGCCCGACCCAGTTCTCGAAAATGACCATGTCACGTTGTACTGGGATCGGTCTATCATCACTGATAGGACTATTGTTGCCAATAAGCCAGATATAGTGGTGATAGACCGATTAGCGCGCCGCACAATGATAATCGATGTCACCATCCCGCATGACGAGAACCTCGTGAAAGCTGAGAAAGAGAAACAAATCAAGTATCTTGACTTAGCACACGAGGTTGTCGACATGTGGAATGTGGACTCGGCAATCATTGTGCCGATTGTCGTTACGGCCAACGGCCTGATGGCCAAGAGCCTCGACGACCATCTGTCGAGGCTGTCATTGGGCGGTTGGATCAAAGGTCTGATACAGAAGGCAGTACTCCTCGATACGGCTCGCATTGTGAGGAGGTTCCTGTCTCTGGAGCCCTAACCACCGGTAGCTTGGACCCTGTTCCCGATGCCGGCGGACAACCATTATTTTTTATATTTTTAAATGTTTTTTTTATGATTTGTTTTTATAAAGAAATATTTAAAAATGTAAATTTAAAATGTGTACATATTTGAATAAACGAAATAATAATAATAATTTCTTTATTTGTATAGAATGCAGGTATTATAATAATGATGTTAGTTTTAGATATATTCCCAGTACATTCTGCCTGTTGGCATACAAAAATATAGTGGTTACAGATAATTTAGAAACTAATATTAAATTAAATTAATTAGTACTTAAATTCAAAATGAGATCATGAATCAGCTAAGTCTAAAATAATTAACATAATAATTAAGAAACAGTGAAGCAAATATTACAATTCATCATTTATAAACTCGGTAACAGAGTAATAACATTTCTCTGTCAGCAACGTCGATAGGAGTTTCTTGAATTTTATTAAGGGCTGATCCTTAATACAATTTGGCAATTTGTTAAATATAATAGGAGCCATACCAATAATGTTTTTTTTAAGCAAAACAGTGTTATATCTACCAGTACACAATAGACTCTGATATTTTGATCTCAAGGCAGTAATTCGCATCCTCGTATCATTCAATGCAGGAAATAGATGCTTGTTAGTTTTAACGAATATAGCTACTTCGATAATGTATAAACTAGGAAAAGTTAGTAATTTGTGTTTCTTGAAAAATGGAATGCAACTATCTGTAGTCTTGAGATTAAAAATGGATCTTATGCACCGTTTTTGGGCTTTAAATATAGACTCCCTTTCGGAACAATTACCCCAGAATACTACACCAAATCTAGATAGAACAGAGACCACCAAACCGTGATATGCAACCATTAATGTATCAACGTTAACTTTCTTGGACAGATTGTAGAGAGCATACGCAGACGTGCTTAATCTTTTGCAAACTTCTTCAGCCTGCGGTTTCCACGTTAATTGACTGTCAATCAATATACCCAAGAATTTAGCCACGCTAACGCTATCAATAGTTTGTTCTTTATAATTAATTTTTAGGTTTAAAGGAAGAATTTTTTGATAAAAATGCATTATATTTATTTTATTGAGGTTTATGATTAAATTATTGTCGTTGAGCCAGTTTATTATTAATTTTAGAGAATTATTTATTTCCTTTTCATAAAGCTCTTTGTTGAGGCAGTCTATTAGGATTGTACTGTCATCGGCAAATAACACACAAGGGTATGGGATGTGTCGGGGTAGATCATTCATATATAGCAAGAATAATAATGGCCCAAGAACGCTGCCCTGCGGAACGCCATATTTAATTGCCCTAGGACCAGATAAATATTTAACCTCACGTTTTGATTTGATGCATATTTTAGTGATTTCCGTATATTGAAGACGCCCACTTAGATACGATTTTATTAGACGTAGGGCATTCCCTCGTATGCCGTAAGCTTCAAGTTTGACCAAAAGCGTTTCATGGTTCACGTAATCAAAAGCTTTGGTCATATCGGTAAAAATGGCACAAAT
Organism: Orthosia incerta; assembly: GCA_948252205.1. Lineage (NCBI taxonomy): Eukaryota > Metazoa > Arthropoda > Insecta > Lepidoptera > Noctuidae > Orthosia > Orthosia incerta. The sequence continues at coordinate 15,880 of CAOCPI010000003.1, forward strand.
TGGTATTTTTTTATCCACATTAACCATTATTTTATTTATTAGATCGTATATGGCCATATTTATATTTTTATTTTTACGAAAACCTTTTTGTTCCTCACATAATACATGATATTTGGACAGAAATGAATAAAATGACTCATAAATTACTTTTTTGATTATTTTGGAAAATACGGGGATTAAAGCTATTGGTCTATAGTTAGTCATGTCTTCTTTAGTGTTCTTCTTATGAAGTGGTTTAACTATTGTGGTTTTAAGACTGTAGAATATGTTTTACCTGCATTTAGGAAGTCCCTCTTGATTGACGCTAAAGTTACCTTGAAAACAATAGTTCTCACAACCATCACGCCGCTCATCGGTGTAATCGGGAGTTACTTCGATTTTTGGTATCAGACTCGACAATGAATGGCAATCCTGAATCCCTTTGATTTGGTCTTCTATTTTATATCTGGCAGCAATACCGAGTACTCTTTCATTATGGAACGTAAGCATTTTTTTGAGTCCTGTTCCGTTCGTTGAGTTTTTTGGTAACTGCCTAACAAAGTCGTATGTACCGTTACTATTCGACCAGTAGACGTAATCTTTTGAGACTGTCAATACTTTTGGTGGCGAGCGAGGTCTATACGAACCGTTTAGTAATATCTTTTCATTTCTTGCACTTAAATTGTTACTATGTAGATATCCCGAATCCGAAGATGTTTGATAAAGATCAAAATAAAACATCTTCTGCGTTTGTGGGTCAATGACCAAGCGAAATTGTATTAATACTAAAGATTTACGCATAACCTCTCTTTTAGAAAAATTAAACTGAGCTCTCTCTATTTTCCCCTCTGTATTGTTTAAAATTAAGTTGGTCCAATAAATGTATCTGTAAATTGAATGAGATTATAGTAACTATTGGATATCACAAAATTAAATTGTTGTGATTTAACATCAATCACTATTTTAGTGACTTTATGTTCACTTATATTAAAAGTGACCATAGAATAGTGTTAGATTTTTAATAGTTTTTGCTGTCAGGTTTGTAATTTTTTAAATTTTACTAATGTTAAGGAACGTACCCTCTGCAGCTATCAACTGCAATATCAGCAGGTGTCTCGTCAGTCATCTTAATAAGTAGATTATGGTCAATATTGTTGTGTGATCCCGGTTTCAATGAAATGGAATTAATACTTCTTTCATTTGTGTCGGTAAAGAAGATTAATTCTGTGACCGGGTCGAAGGCAAGACTGTGAATGTCACGGCCGTTTCTTTTAATGAAACACTTGTTGTCTTTAGAAGATAAGTAATAACAACATACAGCATCGTTGTTGTTCTGTTTGTCGACGTACAGTATCACGTTGTTGATTTCATCGTAAACCAATGCAGTGGGGTTTTGGGAAATCAGATTTACGGTTTTAGTTTTGGCTCCGTTTGTATAAAACATGAGTTGATCTTTTACGCTCACGGCGATGTCTGAAACAAAGAATTACACTTTACTTATCAAACCAAATAAATAGGCAATTGCTGAATCAGGACAGTGTTTTATAAATTTAAATAGAATTACACCAACAGAAACAGTATAAAGTGTGACACCGCATCATACTTGGGAACAACAAATACGCGAAAAATATTAGGGCTACAGTACGATATATCAAGATAAGTTGTAAGACAGCGCATCAGTTGGGATTTGAACCTTACACGGCGCACGGCTAGTGCACGTGATATTATGCAATAAACGCAGAGGCTGCGTGATCCATGAGCCAATCCAACTTTGAAAAGTATGTTGAGAAATATAAAAAAAATACATGCAAATTAGTAGGCAATAAAACAAATTCAGCACTTGATAAAAACTACCTGGACACGAATAAACAGATACGAAAAACGGTGTAATACTGAATTAAATTTAGAGGCTGCACATGGCCCCATAAACTCAGATGTAGAGATAGCACAGGATTTGCAAATATTTTTGTTAAAATTCCTCTTAAAACTACAGTAAAAGTAAGTAGTTGAAACTACACTATCTTTAAACTCCTCACCCACGCTCTACTGTGCTGCTTTACTTAGAAAAAATGTAAATGCGTACCCTTCGGAGTTTAAGTTTCAACATACAAACCCCCGGCTATTATAAAAGCTCTCAAAGATCTTAAAATTAAATCAACTGCAGTTTTTTGAAGACTGTTTGTAAAAGTCTGTAAATCAATCATTGAAACAAATGCGCCTTATTAACTTTCATATTTAACACTAGTGTCGATCAAGGAGTATTGCCGGATCTAATGAAACACAGTAAAGTTATCCAAATCGTCCATTGTCCAAAACCGGGCATAGTTAAAAACCTATCAATTATAGACCTGTGTCAGCCACTACACGGCTGTGTGGTCGCTGGCCTGAATCAATTCTGCCAGTTCTCAGTAAGGTGTTCGAGAAGTTAATGCTCAACCAAATGTTTTGTCATTAAAATAAACATTCGAACTAATGAATGAACAAAGATTAACACCATGTTCGTTAAATTCCTATTTAAATGGCTGTAAAAGAGTACTAAGGGCGGTTATGAACTACATGCGATCCGTGTCCGTAAAATTTCGGTGCCGAAGTACTTCTTGTAGGGAAGCTTACGCGTTACATTCAAACTCTATCCATCATAATCTGTCATAATTCAGAATATTGTGAACTCGGAACTCAAATCATAAACACAAATCACGGGCACGAAAGTGTAGTGCGTAACCGCCCTAGATAGATATAAAAAAATCACAGAATGCAAAACTTCCTCCTCCAAGCACTTATTTAAAAACAAACGAAGCTTCTTGTTCTCACCCCAACAGTGCGCCACACTCAAGCACATCGCCACAAGCGCTAGCACACACCGAACCCTGCACATTTTACTTCAGAATGCAACGTTGATTCTATAGAGATAGATGGTGCGACCACTGCCCGTGATCACTGTGTGAGCCTCTTGTGAAATATGAATGCGAAACGCTAGCTTTTCGCTACATATACTCGTACATAGGCGTATGTACTGGTGATAAGAAAAAAAAACGCTCAGATAACTAAAAGTTCTCAATATACAGATAATTCTGTGACCTTAAGGAGTCACGTACATCATCATCACATCATCAGCCTATTAATGTTCCCACTGCTGAGACACAGGCCTCCTCTCTGTGAGAGGGAATGGGCCGTAATCCACCACGCGGGCCCAGTGCGGTTTGGTGGATGTCACATGTCTTCGAATTTTTGGTTCTAGGACATGCCGGTTTCCTTACGATGTTTTCCTTCACCGTTTTGAGAGCAGTGGTGATGAAATAATTTACACAAAGTAAAGCGCCTGCCTGGGCTCGAACCCACGACCTACAACTTGCAAGTCGCGGCCGATACCACTGGGCCACCACTGCTCCTAGGAGTCACGTAAACAATGTGTCAATTAAGAGTTCTGTAGCCGAAGATCATTCGACATGAGCTTGGCCCGCGAGCTGTGCTTTCGACTGGTCTCCGCGACGTGACCTTTGGCCTAGCAGCAGCAATGAAGCAAGAAGGGTTCTTGCCAACGACACGAGTTGAAGAAAAAGAAAGCCCGCGCTGGAGTCGCGCGCCAATTTATAGTTGCTGGGGTTTTGACGTCTGCCAGCCTGTCACGCCTGTCATTTTCGGAAATAAATACGCAGGTGGGGTGTGGCTGTCTCGCTCACCGCACCTGTAGCATTGTGCTGAATGGGAAAAGAGAGGGTATATAGGAGACGAAACCAGCCACGCGAATCCACACGCACGTCACAAATACAGTCGACGCCACTTTTTTTTTATAAAACACTAGCTCTCCCACGCGGCTTCGCTCCCGTCAACTGGCTACGTACCTACCCTATCCTACCTACCCTACACCTACCCTACACCTACCCTACACCTACCCTACACCTACCCTACACCTACCCTACACCTACCCTACACCTACCCTACACCTACCCTACACCTACCCTACACCTACCCTACACCTACCCTACACCTACCCTACACCTACCCTACACCTACCCTACACCTACCCTACACCTACCCTACACCTACCCTACACCTACCCTACACCTACCCTACACCTACCCTACACCTACCCTACACCTACCCTACACCTACCCTACACCTACCCTACACCTACCCTACACCTACCCTACACCTACCCTACACCTACCCTACACCTACCCTACACCTACCCTACACCTACCCTACACCTACCCTACACCTACCCTACACCTACCCTACACCTACCCTACACCTACCCTACACCTACCCTACACCTACCCTACACCTACCCTACACCTACCCTACACCTACCCTACACCTACCCTACACCTACCCTACACCTACCCTACACCTACCCTACACCTACCCTACACCTACCCTACACCTACCCTACACCTACCCTACACCTACCCTACACCTACCCTACACCTACCCTACACCTACCCTACACCTACCCTACACCTACCCTACACCTACCCTACTCCTACCCTACACCTACCCTACACCTACCCTACACCTACCCTACACCTACCCTACACCTACCCTACACCTACCCTACACCTACCCTACACCTACCCTACACCTACCCTACACCTACCCTACACCTACCCTACACCTACCCTACACCTACCCTACACCTACCCTACACCTACCCTACACCTACCCTACACCTACCCTACACCTACCCTACACCTACCCTACACCTACCCTACACCTACCCTACACCTACCCTACACCTACCCTACACCTACCCTACACCTACCCTACACCTACCCTACACCTACCCTACACCTACCCTACACCTACCCTACACCTACCCTACACCTACCCTACACCTACCCTACACCTACCCTACACCTACCCTATGAAATGGGACAAGGCTTCGTATTACACAATAAAGGCCTAAAATATAATGGCTTATGTTTAACTTACCACCAGATATAGTAACATATAACAGACAAAAATAGTAAATGATCACCAAAATTAAACCCGCATCTTATTGTAAAATTATAACCAAAGTTTTAACATCTCGCTATCCTGTTTAGGCAAAATGACTCCAAATAAATCATTGTTAACCCAAAAGTAGTAAATGATCACCAAAATTAAACCAATGACCAAAAAGATTATAAAATTTCTGGGAGCAACTTGGAAGTAGCGCTCGCCGGCCGCTGCCGCGGCACCGCTCGCTTTGCTCGCTCGGCTCGCGCGCGGTTGGTCACAGTTCTAACCTAACCTAACCTATTTTACAACATTAAATAGCGCAATAATTTGCTATTAAAATTTGGTGATCAATTTACTAAATTTGGGTTTCATAGTACAATTTTAGGTAATAGAGGTTATGGTCACAAAGTAATTTTAGGTGGTCATTATATTTATCCCCAAATATAATAGATGCCACTATATTAACAGGTATGAGAAAAAGGGAAAGCCTGTTCATACGTCGAATCCCAATAAGGGGGATTATTGGGATTCGACACCTACAATTTCAATTCAAAAGACTGTAGTTTCCAATCAAATTTAGTTTTGCTATTACTATTAACAGGGTGGGGGGGGATTTGGCCCCGTTGCCGTGGCCCCTCCTGTGTCCGCGCCTGCCTATGACTCCGTAGTTGATTTTTTATCCTTTTATAACTAAACAGGCTTTAGGATGAATTCCCTAGTCCCTTCCTTTCCTTTATCTTCAAATTTCGAATTCGCCGCCAAAACGCACTCTTACATCTGCAAGTGCGGCAAAGACTATACCTCAACTGCGCTATCTGACGGCGGGCGGTAAAACCATTCAGTTCGAACTCAATATCAACGCCGGCCGGCTCAAATTCACGTGCGCGAAGGAAAACTATCGTGAAATAGGATTAAGTGAGTTGGGTGATCACCACACTTGGTGATCACCCAACTCCAAGCAATGTTCCAAGTATCCTGTAAGTACCTTAATACCTCATTATGTCCTTCAGCCTGTTTTAGTAGGATTAATTACCTCAAGCCACGTCCTTGGTTAGACGTAAGCTCATGAGCGCGAATACCTGTAGATTACAGTTTTTCCAGGCATTCTCAGGTTCAATTTCAATAAAAAACTGAGATTTGCTAGATATTTGCATTTTGCAAGTATTATCCTACAAAAATTACGTAGGTCATACCTTCCATGTAACCTATACGGATTCAGAGGTCATCTTAATTCTATCCGTATTATATTGCAATACTTTATATATTTGTTGTTTGTATATTTGTTGTAAGTAATCTTATTAAGATTACTTACAACAAATTACGTAAAATACATAACTATTTGAGGTATTTATTAACTTATACACATTATTTCACAATCATTTCACCTAAAGCTACTACCTAAAGGTATCGAAAAACACCTAGTAAAATCTCAACTTAGGTTCGTATTTTCATACCTATTTTTCACACACAGAACACAATGGAGGAAGGCAAACTTAAACTTCTTCAATCTCAACGCGAATATGTTTACCGTGATATCCAAATCCTTTACGACTTATCAAAAACTATGATTCAAGATCGTTCAAAGGTATCGTCGTTCAAGGCGAGATATACTCGAATACATTAAATTCGCGAAGAATTTGTTTTGATATGTGGTAAAATACAGACTTTGGAGTTAGCCATGCAACCCGATGCCCGGGTGTGCCAAGAGTCTTTGAGTTCGTTTGATGATTTGTACTATGCCGTAATCAGTGCAGCGGCTGAGTTGCAGATTACTGATAAGAGCGGAAATGTTTCCGGTACATCGCAGTGGTCGGCGCCGCCCGCGCTTGCGGGGGCTTACTTACGACTCCGCACAAACGGGACGCACGGCTTCCTAAACTTGAGTTACCTAAATTTGATAGTAAAATTGAAAATTGGCAAACGTTTTATGATATTTATAAAACCTTGATTCATGATAACAATTCGATTTCTCAAATAGAAAAATATCACTATTTAGCGTCTTGTTTACAAGGCCCGGCTTTGTCTATTGTCAAAGGGGTCCCGCGGATAATTACGAAGTTGTTTTTTAATAGTTTGATCGAACGTTATCAAAACAAGCGTATTATAGCTTTAATATATCTATATAAATTCTTAGATCAGCCAGCTTTAAAATCCGGAAGATTTACAAATTGTATCTAACGTAATCTATGAGGTATAACCATGCACTCCAAACTTTGAACATTAAAAATTTAAGTGATTTTGTTTTATTTTGTTTAACTTCGCGCATCCTGGACTCGGACACGCGTAATCGATTCGAATCTCGAAACATTTCACAAATACAAACACTGTACCCACTTTTTGTGAATTGTTAAAGTTTCTTCAAGACTACGTAAAAGTCTTGAAAACTAGTCAGTTATCTTCTAAATCTAATATCAGGCATAATATGCCTAACCCTCGTAACCATGAGAGGAAAAAATCTCCGCCTGCGACTAGTAGGCAAAATAGCAGCGAATCAAAACGCTCATCTTATCTCGCAAAATCAAACCCACCTGCAAATGTGACTTGTGCTCATTGCAGTGATGCGCACTCGATTTATCGATGCCCTACCTTTCAATCATTAGATTCTCGTGCTAGATTATGATGATGATTAGTGACCGCGTTAGTACAAGGTAAAAATAATATTTGTACAAATTGTTTGCGTACAAATCACGTCATAGATAAATGCCTATCTAAAATGGCTTGCACGTTATGTGGATTACGTCACCATACCCTATTGCATATTGACCCAGCGCCATCAAGCGCCAGCGCAACCACTGGAGCGAACGTTACTGCTCTACTAGGGACATGTCAGGCGCGTGCGTTCAACACTGCCGCCGGCACTCAATGTACCGTCCGTGCACTCCAGTGTTGCCAGTGGCAGATGGTCAAATGTTACATGATACATCTCAAAAAGTTAGAGTCCTGAGAAAAGTTACATTACCTTATTTTATGTGGAAATTGACACTAAGGCTCAACACGCATTGCGATTTTTGTCCGCGTACTAAATCTAACTAACACGCACTGCTGATAAAATTCCTCGCGATTTTTGTATCTTTCTACCTGTTCATAGAGTTCAAAATGTTCGCGTGAATTTAATCTGCGCCGCGGTGCGGAGGATTCTGAGGCAAAACCCGGACTTCTTGCGGTATTATTACGGCGTGAATTTTTACCGGAATGCGTGCAGCTTCATACAATTCCATAGGTCGCAGAATAGGCAGAAAAATTCGCGCATTATGTGATGGAGCGATCACTCTCTCACGAACGCTCACTCGCTCACCGGAGTAAGCGGGATGGAAGATTTTAACAATATACGTGAGTGAGTGAGTTAATAAACGTTAATTTGTGTGCTTCAAAATCAGGTGCGACAACGCGACGAATGAAAACTTCCTTAGATGCGTTCCGTTTCACGATTATTTTTTGTTTGCTGAAAAATATTTCGATATTTTTATTAAGTCCTAAAATTTACGTAAAAGTTACATTTTGAGTCGTGTTACATGGAGGTTACATGAGAAGGACAAAAGTTACGTAAAATGTACAAAAGTTACGTTCTGGCAACGCTGGTGCACTCGTAGACAGTGGGGCGCAGGATTGTTTAATGACATCGGCGTGCGCGCGATCGCTCGGTTTAAAAATCCGCCGGTATAAGCTTAATATAGCCGAACTAGGACAAAACTCAGTCACTTAAGTAAGGGGGGTGACGGAATGCACTATATGACCCGTACACGGTGAAGCTCCGCATTTTAATATAAAGCCTGTCGTATTAGATAACATCACTGCTCTAATACCTAGTGTTAAGGCGCAGATACCCTTGAGTAGCTGATTTTAAAATGAGAATCACGTCTAAACGGCTAGTCGTATTTTTTTGGAAAAAATATATGTTATACTAGAGCGTTTTCTCAATAATTTCATCTGAGTACATTTTAAAATATGTTAGTATAACATAGTTTAATTAATTTGCAAAGATACGCCTAACGCGGACCAAAAAACGACAATCACGCAAAAACCACTGGGCGTATTTTTATGAAACTTTCACCATCTAAAAGGAAATTTAACTATCAAAATTTTAACCTGCGGGTTTTTTTAAAATTGTGATTAGTAAATTGAGGTTATTAGTTTTGCCGACTAAACTTGGTGCGCGTTGAAGCGGGGGCTCTACAGCGCGACGGGCGGCAGTGCATCGGTGACCACTGTCACGGATGGACGCTGACGCTCGCCCGCTCGGAGCCAAAGGACACAATTTTATTTGCTTGTTTATAAGGTTCGCGCTAAAATGGTTGGAAAATATAAAAAGAAATTATCAATAATGTATTCATGAACTTTAATTTAGTATAGGTACGTAACTAAATAAAAAAATACACATAACATAAATATAAAGTAAATTTGTAATAAAAATACTTTTTTTTTATTAAAATAATTATGTTATTTCTGTTTTAGAAAAATACCAAATAACAAAGATTCTCCAGATATAAGTACAGAGAGGAGGTGCGTATCGCCATTGCATTCAATGTTACCATACCACCATCCTAGTAGGGACAATCCGGATAACAGTTTCAAAAAGTATGTGAATGTAATTATTGGCATAGTTGTAAGTATAGTACTCCACTCCAAGTACGTACGTACTTGGAGTACTGCATGGGGAAAATAACTGTGCACTTGGCGCTGTCACGTCAGCGTCACTCTGTCGTAGTGTCGTTCAACTCTCGCTCGGGACAAACGTAGAGCGCCGCGCGGGTTGACAGAAGTGGGTTCGCAATCCAGCGAAGTGCACATTTATTTTGACCGTGTTGTACCTGAATTTCATCTCTGGATGCGGAGATGTAATTATTTGGCTCTGTTTTGTGGCAGTACGTCATATACGACTACCTTACTAATTTCGCATAATATGAGATAGTGGTTTATCTATACTTACATACATACATTTAAATTGTAGCTCCGGCTGTACAGAACAGAAGAAAAAGGCAACTCCGCTTATTGATCATGAAAATATGGACATAAGTACCGATAGGTAAATGTATACCTAATTTAATAGTCCGACTTTTGTATTATTTAAACATAATAATATATCATAGATTTTTCTTTATAATATCAACAGCCTAGCGTAAGTGAATTCGGCAAGGCAAATGGTATGACTCCATGAAAGAATAATCTCTTGCGATCAATCTCATGCGAGAAGAAAGACGCGATGTGGATTTTCGTCTATGTGATTGGTCGATTGTTCATATTCTTTCATGGGGTCAATACCTTTGCCTTGTCGAATTCACTTACGCAATTAGACTGCTGTTTATAGTTATGAGACAGTTTTACTAGTAAAAGAGTATTTATTTATATTTGGAAACACCAGGCGCGGGTACCGGGGGGGGGGGGGTGGGGTTGGGGGGCAATGGTTTTAATGTCGGCTATTAACTTACTACCACAGGGTAGCTTGTTGCGAGGGCTACTGAATGGTGCTTGGTGAGTGGAGATGCCTTGGATAGTTTGAGCGTGGAATAGCCTTTTATGTTAAAAGTTGGTACTTTTCGTTGAGTCTGACACTTCCAAGCGGCTGAGCGCCTGAAAGACCTTAGAGCCTTATAGAAGGGCTTCAAGACCCGTATAGTGATTACTATTACTAGACTAAACTATACAATACTAGTACTAGATTTAGTACTAGTATTGTATAGTTTAGAAGATAATAGCTTCTAAGTCCCAAAATTGACAGAATTTCCCTTCATTCTCCATTCTTCCTGGAGAATCTCTTCAGGAGTACCAGATAGGAACCTGGTCAAAGGTTCGTTGGTTGGGCCGTTTCAGGGCGCATCCAACCATGTATCATACTCCCTAATCCCTTCAGGGATAGGGGGGTACTGTCGGTTTTTAGCTAAGGTTTGTAATAAAAATCTTTGTAAATAAAAATCGGCGCGTGAGCAAATTCGAGGCGCTCGTTACGGTAAAGTTTGGTGATTGAATACTACGCATGCGCGGCTTTCAATTTGTAGCCATTATATTCACAAGTCAAAATCCACGCAGCTTTCAGTAACGAAAACCTCAAAAAACATCGCAACTCGTTAAGAAGAATCAAGTATTTTATTTCCTGGACATCAGACCTTCACCTGAGAACACCTAGCGGCCTTCAAACAACTCCTGGGTTCCTGATTTCCTATTGACAACTGAACAATAGGTGCAAGGGCGTCAACGCGCTTAGAGCAGGAGCCTTACAACCTCCCGAATTCTACCTAACTCGAGCGATCACGTCCGCTCCGTACATATATGATATATTCTTGTAGAACGCAAAAGAAAATAAGAAGCAGAAAAAGAAAATAAAAATAAACGAAGGAAAAACCGAGCAATGACGAAAGACACAAGTACACAAGACGACATAATACAAGAAAGACAAGACAATACAAACAACTAAGAAAAAGATCGTATGGTTATGAGTGTTCTCAGTTTTGAGGAGTTTTAAAGCTAATAAAATAATGTTAATAATTCACATCATTTTATTTCAAGTGTCCCGTGCCCCCCCCCCCCCCCCCTGGATCCGCCCATGCACACAAATTACATGTCTTTATTTTATGTTTTTATCACTTGTTATTATTTTTACACTATTTACCTATCTATCTTTTCACGCCTAAACTACTAAGCGGAATTCAATGAAATTTGGCAAGGAGATAGATGGCATCCTGAGGAAGCACAAAGGCTACATTTAGAAAAAATTTTTATTGGTAGGTAGGTAGAGTTGGGTAGAGTAGGTAGGGTAGGTAGGTAGTTATGGGTAGAGAGATAGGTAAGTAGTTGGGTAGGTAGGTAGGGTCAGTGGTGGCTCATCCCATTCAAAGAAACCGTACCGACGTACTGTACTGATTATTTTTTGTACATCAATCGCGTTCGGTTCTGTTCCACGGATATAGATGGTGATATATCTATTGCCGTGGACCGGCACCGAACGCGATCGATTTTCAAAAAATAATCGATAATCAGATGAAAAACGCGTAACTAGCGTTTTTCATCTGATTATACCGATTATTTCGGCACGGTTTCTTTGTATGGGATGTGGCATCTGTAGGCTAGTATTATATTATCTGTGGTAGGGTAGAGAGGTAGGTACCTACCCAGCCAGTTGACGGGAACGAAGCCGCGGAGGACAGCTAGTTGCCTATATATGAATGAGCACATTGATTAATTATGTAAATATATAAACCACTAGCTTCCGCTAGCGGCTACACCCGCGTGTAGTGTTTTGTTACTCCAAGGGAACATTTTACCAGGATGAAATAAATGTGATATTCCGAACTATAATCTATCTCTGTGCCAAATTTCACCCAGATCCGTTCACCCGTTCAGGTGTGATTGAGGAACATTCATCCATACTTTCGCATTTTTAATTATTAGTAGGATCTTACCACTATTAAAATAATATTTATTATCAGGATGCTACCTTATTATTTCTCAACATAAAAAAAAACAGTCAGTAATCCCCACCGTCTGAAGCGTATGATTACCCTATCAAATAACGAGCGTGTAGTTGCGGGGTCGCGGGGGTGCGGCGCAAGCTCCTCCCAATCGCTCAAGGTCGCTGGGGCTTGTTGTCGCCTTAAGGCGCCGATTCCCTTGAGTAGCTGATTTTTAAATCATAATCACGTCTAAACGGCTAGTCGTAATGTTTTGGAAAAAATATATGTTATATTAGACTATTTTTTTAATAATTTGATCTAAGCCAATTTTGAGTTTTTATTTGTATAACATAGTGTAATTAATTTTTGTTGTATTTCTCTTTGTTTCATAGTGTAATTAATGTTTGTTGGATTTCTCAACCTGTAGGTATATCGACAACCAGAATTGACTGACAAAATCTATATTATCGCGAGCGAAGCCGCGGGTAACAGCTAGTAAACGTAAGGTAGGATGCTCTCAGGCTTGGCGGAGCGACGATCTTCACAGGGTGGGTAGTAGCAGCTGCATGAGATTTGCAGAAAATCGAAGCACATGGCGTGCTATTGGAGTGGCCTATGTATGCATGTCTGTGTTGATGCAGAACTATGTTTGGTAATTTTTTTTGGAACGAAGTTCCTTATCGCGCGTTGCGAAAGGGGGCTAGACGGAAAAAAAACTAACGAAAAGTTGTAACGACACTTTTTGCTTTAGTTGTAAGCCGTGCGGCGTGCGCGTGTTTTGTGCGTGTTCTAACCTATACGCTGTTGTGTTTACGAATTCGAGAGAGTACATATGCATATATATATGTGTATGTAAATATATATACATATATATATCATTTCAGCCAAAATACGTCCATATACACATATATATATACTAAAGGAACTTCGTTCCATCCGGGTGTCCCTTGACACCTCTCAAGTTTTTTTTTTGTTTTAACTGCTAAATTCAATTTGTCTTGGAGTACTGAGTGAATTCAATAATTCACTTGAGTAAGCAAGTTTGAGTATTTCAGCATTCAGACGGAACGCACAGGACGCGAATTCTACTCGCACTTGTTTAGAACGTTCCAGTGTTTTTGTATTATTAAGAGTTTTATGAAAATAAAAAATGGGTACCTACTTTGATAGGCACGTCATTGGTAAATTATAAACATGATAACAAACGTTGGTAGAGGTTAGCCTGTTAATAAACACATCAACACGGTCTAGGGATATTTAATACTCAATTAAATAACTCGAAAAGTACTGGCCGCATTGGAATCTTTTATACACCGATTTGTTTGTAATTTATCTCAGACTAATTCCAAATTCAAATTTTTGAAAACTCTTTTGTTTCGGTGGCATAAAAATGTCTTGATGTGTAGGAGAGGGAATTTTCATTTGTGCGAAATTTAGAAAACAATACGAATTACGTTTAGTTACAGTTTTTTTTCATTTTTAAACGAAAGATAAAGTTAAAATTGAGGTATTGTAGCCATGCAACGCCAACATTTGACGAGGGCGGAGATGTTACGAGCTGTGGGAATACTGGAAGCTGGGTTTGTTCAGCGTAATGTTGCTGAGGCCATAGGGACCCACCAAAATATAATTTTAAGATTGTGGACACGCTATCGTGCCACAGGAGAAGTAGCGGAGAGGCACCGGGGGCCAAGTCGCATCACTACCCCCAGACAAGACCGATTTTTGCAAATTACTGCGCGAGCTCAACCAAATGCAACGGCGACTCAATTGGTCCAAAGGCTGCGAGTGGAACACCAAGTGCTTGTGAGTGACCAAACTGTAAGAAGGCGACTGCATGAAAGCAATCTACGCTCTCGTAGACCACTCCGGGTCCTACCTTTACGGAGAGGCAATCGTGGACGACGATTAGAATGGGTTCGGAACCACGTGGACTGGGGCCGTGAGCAATGGTCCAATGTGCTGTTCACGGATGATCCAGGTTCGGCTTTCATCCAGATTTACGAAGGACGCGTGTTTGGCGAGTTCCTGGACGATGGAGCCGTCTTCTGAACCCTCAGGAAGTTCACCCATACCAAGGAGGAACAATTATGGTTTGGGCAGGAATTCGTCTTGGAGGACGGACGGATCTCGTTTGGGTGCGGGGCAATATGACGGCAGAACGATACGTCCAACAGGTGCTGGGGCCCGTAATCTTGCCCCACAGAACACAAATGGGGCAAGATTTCATGCTCATGCACGACAATGCCCGGGCACACACGGCGATAACGGTAGCAGCTTGGTTACATACACACAATGTTAGGGCCTTAGACTGGCCTGCTCAATCGCCAGATCTAAATCCCATTGAGCATGCGTGGGATATGCTGCAAAGAAGAGCTCTGAAGGAAGTTCCTGAAAATCTGGCTACAGAAGATCAACTTTTTGCGCACCTCAGACGGACATGGGACAATATTCCGCAGCAAGACATTGACAACCTTGTTCTGAGCATGCCGAATCGTTGCCGATGTGTTATGAACATCATGGGCGCTTTCTTAGACTACTAACTTCAAGTTTATAAACACAAATTAAATGATTTTTCTTTTTTTGTCAGGATTTACTCATAAATTAAAAGTTAATTCATATACGGTTTCCGTCTATGCTTCATTTTTTTTCCATAAAATCCTGAAATTTTAATCGAAGTACCTTAACCATTATTAAAAAATGGTAGAATATTAAATAACGTATCTTTTAAATATATACATGTCATATAAATAATTAACACATTGATAGTAATTCGCTTTTTTAAAAATATCCCTAGACTGTGTTGATGTGTGTATTTAAAGTAAATAATCGTTATTTCATGACCACTAATCTCAAAACGGTGAAGGAAAACATCGTGAAACAAGTCAAAGACTATGACAACCACCAACCCACACTTGGCCCGCGTGGTGTGTTATGGGTTATGGCCCATTCCCTCTCACAGAGATGAGGCTTATGTCCCAGCAGTGGGGACATTAAAAAGGTGATGATAATTTTTTAAAGTGTAGTTAGTCCCTGGGGTGTTCACGGCGTGCGCAATGTCTTCTGGTGTGCCTGTGATGGGGGACTGGGGAGTACCCCAGAGGAGGATCCGGTGACGGACAGCCGCGGCGGGTTCACGGATGAGTGCTAACGCATGCCCGCTAACCCGGGAACCGATCACCATTCCGAATTTTTTTTGATCGAATTTCATTTTACCGAAAACTATTGACCGAAGTCTTTTTTGCTATATGCATAGTTTAACATATTTTCATATCATCGAAGTATCAATTGGCATATGTATTATTTTACCGAACTACATTTCGCCGATTTACAAAATAACTTTTTTTTTTGGCCAAAGCCTCTTTTGAACTTTTTTCACTGGCCATATTTTCTCCACACCGAAACAACATTTTACGGAATATTATTTAGTCACAAATATATAGCCGGTTACTTGGTAGCATTTTCAATTTAAAATTGAAATAGTGTCATAAATAAATATTGACTATTTTGTGCTACAAAATTTTGTGACAGAAACGAATTTCTGCAAAACCGACTTCATGCAGTCTTCTTGTCTGTGTTTACGTATTTATTTTGTATTTTCTGGCAAATGATTAATTAATAGCTGTCATGCATCAGACATTTTTATGAATTACATCAGACATTTTTATGAATTAATTATTTCAAAGAATTAGTCCAAGAGCGAGCGAAGCGAGCTCGGGAATTTAGGGCACCCTGACACGGATAGGTCATCTCCTTCATGTTAGGTTACTTTAGACCCTGCAGACAGAAATAGGAGCCCCATCGACAATTTTTTTTTGAAGTCTCTGTTTTAAACATTTGTATTCGTCCACTGTTTCTCTCTTACTTAGTATTTTGATATGCATATAAAAATAAATACTTCGAACAAATGTTATTTCGGCTAAGTGTAACTTCGGTAAAAGTTTTTCGACCAAATGAAACGTCGGTGTAACGAAAAATATTGAATTGAAAATAGGTCAACTGAGACAGAAACGAAACGATGAAGTAAAAAAAAACGAAACGATAATAGTTGAAAAGTTTTAGGGGAAATGAAATTCGGTCAAACATTTTTCGAACTTATGATTGGTAATCCCGCTAACCCATAAGCGGCATAGGAGGATACCGTGGAGTATTAGTTGGCTGGAATCCTACATAACCTCCCCGTGGTAGCGCAGTATGCATAAGTATGTCTAAACGCAAAAACAAAAAGGTTTTAAACCTTAAGAACTGTGACGGTCATATTATTTTAATAACCGGATCCCAATTAAAAGTAAATGGTGACCCCTCTGCTCTAGAGAGAATAGCACACAACGCGAATGTCGTACCATCCTACTATTCACTGCAGCGTTCGGCAAGTAGCGCGGTATCTTCTCGTCTAACATACCACAGTGTCTCAAGACAAAAGTCTATGAACAGTATGTGTTGCCACTGATGGAATACTTAACCAAAGGCGTCGCTAGCCCGCCCAGGGTGGGGGGATTGATTTTAAATACAATCAAAACCACAATGAAGCTGCTAGTGCGAGTCTTACCTCTACGGCAATTGAGATTAAAAAAACGGTACAAAGTCCAATGTGAAGAGCTCTTGACCGTACAATAAATAAAATTTGTAAAAAAAGTTCCTATACACTAGCACTTGCCCGCGACTTCGTCTGCGTGGAATTCGATTTATCAAGCACTGTTTAATGGTTACACGTTTTCTTCTCCCATACCGTCCTGGGGGCCGATTCTACTAATTTTCAAAATTACACGTCCTATCGCTATAACGCAACGGTACTATTCCTATCACCGAGCGACGGTTACCTTTAAAGTCATTCTACTATTTGTTATGTCAGAATGGGAACCAAACCACTGCTGAATAGGAGCGGGAATGTAATTGAATAAAAACACGTTAACCTGTGATACCAGCATGACAAATAGTATGTTCTGATGCTACCACAGTACAAAATATAAATGTTACTAAATATAAATAACGGTCACCAAACGTGTTATTTAATACAATACATTATGCAAACCATATAAATCAATATTTTATTGATTCAAAAATAGAAATTTTTTATGGTAAAATAATAAAAACTTGGAATAACGTTTCATTATACGACTCTCGCAAGCCAGAGATGTGAAACGAAACGTTTTGGTTATGTCAAAACTCAAAGTTATTCCTATGTAAATGTAAACAAACAGCGGGAAGCAAAAATTTTTGCTGGAAGTTCATCAAAATTATTGATTTACTGTGAGTATTTGTTTTATTATATTATTGCTTATTTATTTATCAAGTCAAATATCGCACCATAGACCGTTATTGTAGTTTTGTACTGTATCCAGTGCTATACGACAAATTGATAAGTATGTAAATATTGACGACCCACTTGAGGCCTTGAGGGTTACACACACACGACCCAAGTCACACTTGAATTAGCTAAGTATAAATAAAATGTAAAATTATGTGACAACTTGAAGATTGGTACTTTCATTTTCTGGCAAAAGATTTAGTCTCGCTGCAACAATTCGTCTATTAATACGTAAAATATTTTCAATGGAAGATACCAGGCGAAAAACAACATCAGTTCGACAACTCGAACTCTTGCTGAGTTTCATGGAGGGACATACGAATTTTGCCGTGGGACAAGTGCGGTCCAAAGAAGGACGAGCTGTATCAGCACGCTTGTGGGAACGGTGCGCTGAAATGTTAAATTCCGAAGGCGTAACAAGGACCCCTAAGGATTGGTCAAAGGTATGTTTTCAAGTTGATATTATTGACATCATTAGAAATACTAATTTGACATGACAATAACAATAATTTTCTATCTCTTTTAGTTTTGGAATGATTACAAATGTAGAGTGCGGACCAAGCTTTCTGAAATAAATAGAGGTTTTAGGGCTACAGGGGGTGGACCGAGCAGGCTACCTCAGTTAACTCCTCTAGAGGAAAGGGTGGCTGCCCTTCTAGGTAGAGATGTTGGCCCCCTTACTGGAGTCCGTCAAGATCCAGACATTCAAATTGAGGTGATTAGATATTTGTTGATCATGATAATTAAATTCCAGAAATTCAATCATTTATCTTACATATTTTTATTATTTTTTTGTTCAAACAGTACCTCAATAATACAGAAGAGATAGAAGTGGAACAGGAAGTGGCACTGCCAGCGTCAAACTCACCTGTTTTGTGAGTAACCAAGTAGGTTTTTGAGAATTGATATTAGCAATTTACTTACTAATCATTATTTATAAATTCTTTCTTTCAGAGATACATATTATATTCAAGAGAGTTCTGGTGCTCATGGAAATATGTCACCAGCGGATTCCAGCAGAACAGCAACACTGGAATCACCAACAGTTACAACAGAATCTCAGCAGAGAGATGCACCTGTGGAAGCGGTGGAAGCAGTAGATGTTCAGCCAGCCAGTCAAGGCTCCACACCACCACCAATAGGTCCTCATTATTTAATAACTTATCTTATTGATTTTCTGACATAAGATTATATTTTAAAACATGAATTAATGAAAAACAGCAAGTTAAGTTTTTGTCACAGTCACTTTTTATTTCATAAAAACTATACAATAACAAACTCAACAAAAAAATCTTAACTCAAAGTTCAAATGCTTATGGACCTATTAGTATCATCTATTTGACATAGAAAAAACTCCAATCTATAAAAAGCGCTCTCAAGGGTCTTTCCACTTGACGACCCTTGGCTCACTAATAAATAACCAACATGCAGGTACTAAGGCGAGCAACACTTTCACGTCCACGCAAACCAAAATGAAACAATAACTCTATATTTAATGTGTATAATAGATGCTTACATTTTCTTTAATTATCAGAAAGGCCTAGAAACCGACAGCCGAGACAAAATCGCCCGCGCGCAGGTGGTGCCCGCCCCCGAGTACATCAGAGTAAGTGTCATTTAGTTTAACAGAAAACTGCCAATCAGAACCCAATTTGTATTATTGTAACTTACTAAGTCTTTTTTATAACTATAATTAATTACATATTCTAGGGAACATGACAGCTCTCGATGAGGCCAGGGCAACTATAGCTCGCATAGAAGAGATGCGTGCGCGAACAGATGCAACATTGGCCACAGCAGCATTCAATATATCGACTGCTTTGACCAGCATGGCGGAGAGTCTGCGCATCTACTTATCTCGGCGTAAGTATCTTAGACCCAGATCTATAGATATATAGTCTAACTTTAACCTGAGCTCAATTGCGCTTCATCCGAAAATGAATCTTATTTTCATACACTTAATGTTCTTTTTCATATGATAAGCTTGATCACAGATTTCTGTAAGAATATGCAACCTAACCTTATTCTAATAAGGTTTATTTTCGGATGAAGCGTAATTCGTCAAAGCTTAAGTGATTTGGGCCTTACAAGTATTTTTTTAACATTAAGTACCTGAGTATGGTCACATAGAGATTGCATTGTGTGCAGTGGTATTATCACCAGTCTTAGATAAAGTTTTATGAATTATTTATTTAATAATCGATAGTACGCATTTGTTATTGTTGTAGGCTAATAATAACATTATATAAAGCAGCCAGGTTCTATTTATAGATTTTATAATAACGGAAATATTTTTTATTCCAGATGAATGAGTAATGATGATGACTGATGCATGGATGAAGAAGATTATTGCTGTATATAGTATTATCCATGATCAAGCTCAAAACAATTGCTTCATTAAAACCACACCAAATAATTATTTTGTTTTAATGGTTTAGCTAGGTATATTATCATTTATTTATATCCGGGAATGTCTTGATCATTTATTAACATATATACAATTGATAATTCAAAAAAAAAAAACCTATATACAAATACAAAAGGGAGAGGGAAAAGAGCTCATTGTGCATCAAATAATTTGTCCACATCTATGTCAACGAGAAAAGTGCTCAGAAATATATCAACATCTGCCTAGCCTTTTTCCCAACTATATTGGGGTCGACTTCCAGTTTTACCGGATTTAGCTAAATACCAGTGTTTTACATGGAGCGACTGCCTATCTGACCTCCACAATCCAGTAACTGGGTAACACGGTACCCCTTGGCAAGCTGTAACAACCTGTAACGACTGTCAAACAACTTCAAATGACAGCCGGGACCAACGGCTTAACGTGCTTTACGAGGCACGGAGGAAACTCGGTATGTTGAAATGGTAACCCATCCACTGACCGACCTCGTCAAGCGTTGCTTAACCTTGATGATCGATCCGTGCGGCTGTTATTATTTAGCCACGAGCACAGAAATAAACATAAAAAACTAAAAAAACTAAAACTAAATTTTAAAATTTGAGATAGACTTGGATTGGTATTGCAGTTGGCATTAAGAAAATTAAGAAAGATATTTTATTGATTTATTGCCTTGAAGACCATAGGCGTTGCACCAAAGCTGCTTGGTAATTCCGTCCTTGCTCTAAAAGGTAATTCGGGCGCCGCCGAAGTCCATGATTACCAGAAATTAATCTAGCATCATCATTTACTTCTCCACGCTGCTGCCCCATATCTTCTAGGTCCTCATCGTCTAACTCAAGACCTGACTTGAGGGAAATGTTGTGCAGTACACAACAAGCATTCGTTATTTTTGCTGCAATTTCTGGCTTGTAGTGCAGCTTTCTATCAACTAGTAAGCATCTGCAATAGCAATGTAATGTTTAATAATTGCAATATTAATTTTATTATAAATTTATTTAAGAGGTAAAATAAAATGTATACCTAAATCGAGCTTTTAAAATTCCTATACATCGTTCTACAACATTTCTTGTACTCATATGCTTCTCAGTGTAGTATGCTTCAGGACTGTTTGGAGTAGCATTGAGTATAGGGGTCATCATTGCTCGCCTTAAAGGATATCCTGAATCGCCTGCAAAATAAATATCATTTGGAAGCATGCATTCAAAAAGGGATGTCACACTGTTATAAATCTAGGATCAAGTCCTCCAATCCTAGATCCTTCAAGTAGATCCTTTAAGTGTATGTAATAAATATTTTAAATACAAAGTACTCCTATTATGTCTATATCTAGTCAAATGTGATCTAAGATTCTAGATGTAAATAGTATGATAGTTTTATATCCCACATATAAAGATATTATTGAGTAAACTGTGATGAAATAATTACCATACCTAATAAATAAAAATCTTCACCAGTAGTGTTTATCAATTCATCCAGGATTGACTTTAAGGGATTATTATTCCATGCAGCACTATCATGAGTTGATCCCGGGTTACTTGGATCAACACACAAAATTCGGGCATCTGAATCACAAATCTGAAAAAGTTTAAGATAATAATATTTATTTATTTCGACTGTTATCTTTATAAAGATTTTGAAGAAGAAACAACTCACTATTAAAGTATTTAAGGAATGATATCCCTTTCTGTTAAAATAGCGCTCTTCATGAATCGTTGGTGGAACTATAGCAACATGTGTGCCGTCAATGCACCCCAGAACTCCAGAAATACCAAACTTTCTATAGAATCTGTAAACAAAACATTATTTATATTAATGAGGATATAAGCTTATGGCTCTTCCTACAGTCAGAAATGGATATAATGCAATACTTGCCCTCTTTGTTAAAAGATGTTTTAACCACTTCATCCCCAACCGCTTCTGCAATTTTTTTATTAACTGCAGCGGCTTGATTGTTTCTTGCAGCCAGTATAGCGTGTTAACACAACCTAGACATGTCTCCGAATGCTGAACTTATAAGTTCGTCGCCGGAGGAAACTATTCTGCAAAGTGTATAGTGAAGAGTCACCTGATCGTGTTCCTCCTCCAACCTTTAACAAAACATTGAACAATTCATGAGCTTGTAAATGCTGAGCTCGCATGTTAGTTGTTAATCGTGTTCGCAACGAAGCGTCACCAACCATACTAAATAGTTTCGTTAAAAAAAAGTTTGCATTGGCAGACACGTCTGCTTACCTCACCGCGCTATCTCATATTATTATTTTTTATTTTTTTCTATGTGGCGTCTCGTAGTTCGGTCAAAGTGACTGACAACTACTTAACTGGGCTTCCCTGTGGAGACTAAGCTATATAGCCTCCAAATATTTTAGAGGGTGTGGCCATATTTATAGTTTATTTCATAAGGAATTTTTACTTGTATTTTAAGGCATTAATATATTTTTTTAATGTGTATCAGTATGTAATAGGGCTCTCCCCCTAATAGGTATCCCCCACGAGGACCTGCCCTCTAAAAATAAAAAATAAAAGGAAAACGAAATTCAACGACATATAAAATGGGACATAGCTGGTATTAGTGAAGTAAGAAGATTTGGGGATAGAATAGAAGACCATGGAAATTACATACTACACCATATTGGGGAGACGCCTGGATTGTACGGAGTCGGATTCATGGTTAAAAGAAACCTTGCAAAAAACATACAAGAACTAAGAGGGATTTCAGAACGGATTGCACTTCTCAACATTTAATAACCAGTAGATGGTGAGGAAGAATAATTATGGTCTATAATACAGGCGTATTCACCTACCGAATCAAATAGAAAATAAGACCTAACAAAAGTCGAAAAATTATACGAAGACCTACAACTCACCATTGCAAATGCATCCAAAAACATAATGGTTATGGGCGACTTTAATGGACAGATTGGCAAACAAAAAATTGGAGAAGAATACACCGTAGGAAGCCATGGATTTGGCAATAGAAGTGAAAACGGCTCACGACTCTTATGCTATTGAAAATAAATTAAGCATCCTAAACAGTTTTTATAAAAAGAAACCATTAAAGAAATGGACATGGATCTCTCCTAATGGCCGGTATAGAAACGAGATCGACTATATTATGTCTAACAATGTAAAAGTTTTTGAAGATCTATCTATTTTAAACAATTTTAACTCAGATCATAGAATGGTTAGAGCAAAACTATCAGGAACACGTGTTAAAAGAGCACGACAATTTCACAACAATATGAAAGCAATCAAATGCACAGGTAGCACTGATCTACTTCTGAACAATCTCGAAATATCCTTGCAAAGTGGGGCAAAGGAAAGTATATCGACTCAAGAAAAATACAATAGACTGTTTAAACAATTAAAAACAGAAACTAAAAAAGTAAACATGACTAGTTAGACAGCGATATCAGTTAAAAGTAAGCAATTATTACAAGAACGGAAAGAACTTATACAACAAGGAAGAAACATTAACAATAATGGCCAAAAGATAGCGGAAATAAGCAAAAAAGATTAGCGAACAACTTAGAAAAGAACGAATACTAAAAAGGCTAACAACATCAAGAAAACATATAGAAAAAACAGGAGGAGTAAAGAAGGCGCTGAAAGAAATGAAATGTTTAAAAGGACGGGGTTCCAAATATGAAAAATAAAGATAGTGGAAAGGCCAGCAAAAGACCAGAAATACTAGGAATTGCTACGAAATACTACCAAAATTTATACCAAAGTCGTAAAAGGGAACAAGTAATAAAGGAATATAAAACAGTATGTGAAGAGGAAATTAAACCAATTCTAAAGGAAGAAACAATAAAATCTATTGAATCACAAAAACTAGATAAGGCACCTGGACCAGATTTAGTCACAAACGAGCTACTAAAAACTACGTTACCAGTGATAGCACCAAGACTTACAGATTTGTTTAATGAAATTCTCGAAACAGAAATTATCCTGGCAGACTGGACTAAATCGACAATCATACTGTTGCATAAAAAAAGGAGACAAGGGCGATATAGAAAACTACAGACTGATCAGCTTAATCTCCAATATCTATAAAATATTTTCTAAAATCATACTAAACAGAGAGGGAACAACAGAGAGGAGGCCTGTGTCCCAGCAGTGAGAACATTAATAGGCTGATGATGTGATGTGATGTGATACTAAACAGAATTACCAATATACTTGATGAAAATCAACCTAAGGAACAAGCTGGCTTCCGAAGCAAATTCTCAATTCTAGATCACATTCATACTCTTAGACAAATTCTACAGAAATACAGGGAATATAATAAAACTTATTACATAGGGTTCGTTGACTTTAACAACGCGTTCGAAACATTAGAACATGCCTATATATGGGACGCTCTTAAAATACAAGGACTGCAAGCAAAATACATACGAATAATTAAAAACGTATACACAGCGAGCACAGCTCAAGTTAAACTTGAATCTGCAGGCAACGAATTTCCCATGAAAGGGGTGTACGCCAAGGAGATCCTATATCACCTAAATTATTCTCAGCAGTGATGGAGATGATCTTCAGGAATCTAAACTGGACCAAAAATGGCCTCAATATAAACGGCGAAAATCTTAACCATCTACGCTTCGCGGATGATTTGATTTTGTTCTCAGAAAACGCAAGAACTCTGTGACTAATGTTGCAGCAACTATCCGGTGAAAGTTTTAAGGCCGGCCTGACAATGAACCTTACTAAAACGAAAATAATAACGAATTCCCAACAAACAGATATAACAGTAAATAACGAACAAATTGAATATGTAAATGAATATATATATTTGGGTCAACTTATGGCTACAGATGATTACATGAACAAAGAAATTGTGGCGGCTTAGTAATCGTAATATGCCGAGTTGCATATTTGACGAAATAGGTGGGAGCGGGCATTCGGCTCGCCAGTCGCCTACGTACCACCGCCCTGCCTCGACGCATACATAGTACGTAGTTAGTTATAACAAAGTATTGTGGAACTCGAAATAAAGACAAGTGTTTCTTTTGGACTTCGATTCTTTATTTATCTCACCAACGACAAGACACGCACAACACTGGTGACCCCGACGTGATTTAGAGATTCTGCGTTGTTATTCGCGTAGCAACAGGGTAGGCGACTCAAGAAAGCTTACGAGGCAGAGGCGATTAGACCGCGTGGTGCAAAGTGAAACGTAACGTGCTTTAGCAAAGTAAAGCGACGCGTGTGTACCGGTTTCAAGATGAACCCACAAGCGGTAATCGGCCACCCCGGGGCAGCTGCCAATGGAGACGTATCAATGGTAACAGTGCAAATGAGAGTTCCAGAATTTTGGAGAGAAATACCAAGATCATGGTTCATCCAGTTCGAGGCAATGATGGCACCACAGAAGCAAGGCGACACCCAAAAGTACGAAATGGTGCTCGCGAAATTGCCCATAGACGTCGTACGCCAAGTAACCGACATCATCGAAGCTCCGCCGGATACGGCCAAATATGAAACAATTAAAAAGCGTTTATTGACAATATATGAAGAAAGTACAGATAAGCAATATCACAAATTAATGCACGACACAGATCTGGGAACCCAAAAACCGTCGCAATTACTCAGAGAAATGTCGGCCTTGGCGAAGAAATGCGGCGTTACGGAGGAACCATTGAAGAGGCTGTGGCTGGACAAGCTAACGCCTAACGTACGCGCAATGTTGGCAATGAGCGAAGACACCAAGTTGGAGGATCTGGCAAGGAAGGCAGATAGAATAATAGAAACATTGGGAAACGGCGCGGTCGCATCTATCACACCCAGCACATCAACGGATGACGGTATAGCCAGTCACTTAAAAGAATTAACAATGGAAATGAAGGAAATGCGCGGGGAAATAAATGAGATCAGGAGGCGAAACGGCAACTCGAGCGGCAGACGATGGCAGCAACGTCCTAGATCCAAAGGCCGGGCACGGCGCACACCAGAATCTCCCGACTGGCTATGCAGGCATCATTACCGCTACAGGAACAACGCGCGGTCGTGCGAAGCACCATGTAGCTGGACCAAAAAGCAGCAGAAGCAGGAAAACTAGACGCGGTGCAGTCAGCGACGGTGGACGATTGTGCCGCGGGAAACCACCGACTTTGTGTGAAAGACTACAAAACGGGAATTGTGTATTTAGTGGACACGGGTGCGAATGTATCAGTGATACCAGTGAATAAAGTGAAAACAAAGCAAAAGCAAGAGTGTACGTATAAACTTTACGCAGCAAATAACACCGAAATAAAAACCTACGGTGTAGTGACTATAGAATTAAACTTAGGATTAAATAGAAATTACAAATGGTCATTTATAGTTTGCGATGTAAAACAGCCAATCATAGGGGCAGATTTTTTAAGAGCACACCAGTTAGTTGTAGACTTACATAATAAAAGGTTGATTGACGGTCTCACTAATATAAGTAGAGAAGCAACTATAGTAAAATGTTCCCAATTTACCATATCTAGCATTCAACATGACAATCCGTACAAAGATTTGCTCGAGAAATTTTCAGAAATAACAAAACCGATTTCGTACAAAGACCCCCCTAGCCATAATACATACCATCACATAGAAACTACAGGCCCTCCCGTGTTTTCCCGTGCTAGGCCGTTGCCACCGCATAGGTATAAAATGGTACAAGAAGAATTCAGGTTAATGCAAGATTTAGGTATATGTAGGCCATCAAAGAGTCCATGGGCAAGCGCGCTGCACGTCGTGCCTAAGAAGGATGGCCAGATCAGACCCTGTGGCGACTATCGTGCACTCAACGCGATCACGAAGCCGGACAGATAACCGATCCCAAGACTACAGGATTTCACCTACGGATTAGCAGGTAAGAAAATTTTTGCACGTCTGGTCATAAATAGGGCCTATCATAACATTCGCGTAGCACCGCAGGACATAGAGAAAACAGCAATTATTACACCGTTCGGACTGTTCGAATTTCCAAGAATGTCATTTGGTTTGCGCAATGCAGCGCAAACATTTCAGAGGTTCATGAACAACACAGTGTTACAGGGATTAGAGTACGTAAACAGAGAGCGAAAAGGGGAATGTTCATATCTATTTTGTTACATAGATGACGTAATCATCGCAAGTACTGACGCCGAATCACTTCATAAACATTTAAGCCTTGTTTTCGCCAGGTTCGAACAATACGGAATTACTATTAATCTGTCAAAGTGCAGTTTTGGTAAGCCAGAAATAGAATTTTTAGGTTACAACGTCAGCACGGAAGGAATAAAACCCTTGAAAGATAAAGTCGAGGCGATACAAAGTTACCCGCGGCCGGAAACCGTCGAACAGCTACGACGATTTCTGGGAATGGTAAATTTTTATAGGCTACACATACAGCAAGCGGCTGAGCACCAGGCAGAGTTAAACAAGTATTTGCATGGGGCCAAGAAAAAGGATAAGTCAAAAATAACATGGGACGACAAGGCCACGGCGGCTTTCGAGCAGTGTAAAGTAAGCCTACAAAGCGCCATCACACTGACTCACCCAGAGGCCACAGGTAGATTATCCCTAATGTGTGACGCATCAAATACATGCGTGGGGGCAGTGCTACAACAAGGAGTCGCCGGCAAAACGAGGCCTTTAGGTTATTTTTCTAAGAGACTATCAGAAGCCCAGCAAAAATACAGTACATACGATCGAGAACTGCTGGCGGTCTATTTAGCCATAACACATTTCAGAAACATGATCGAAGGTCGAGAAATTACTATATTAACAGACCACAAACCATTAACGTATGCTTTTTCTAAAATAGGTACCGACCGAGAGGCCCCACGGCGCACAAGGCAGTTATTGTATATCAGCGAATATACGAGCGATATACAATACGTCAACGGTAACAAGAATCAAGTTGCTGACGCGCTGTCACGGGTGGAGTCCGTGTTTTGCCCGACGCAAGTCGATTTCGACGAGGTTGCACGGGCACAGGAAACAGACGAACAAATGGCGCGTATGTTAGCAGAATCACAAGGTAACAACGTATTAAAACAGATTCATTCACCATTGTGCAATAAAGCAATTCATTGTAACATTTCACAGAACCAGGTAAGACCATATCTACCACACAAATTTCGTAAAATAGCATTCGATGCAGTACATAACATAAGCCACCCCGGAATTAGGGCCACACGGAAAATGATAACGAAACGTTATTTTTGGCCAGAAATGAACAAAGACGTCACCAGGTGGGCCAGGGCATGCATTCACTGTCAGAAAGTAAAAGTACAGCGACATACAGTATCCAAATTAAGTAATTTTCCGGTAGTGGATAGATTTGAGCATGTACACATAGACATAGTCGGACTACTGCCAACGTCACAAGAAGGTTATAGGTATTGCATCACTATGATAGATAGGTTCACGAGATGGCCAGAAGCGATTCCAGTTACCGACATCACCGCGGACACAGTAGCTAAAGCCTTATACGAAGGTTGGGTATGCAGATTTGGGTGCCCACTTACAATAACTAGTGATCAGGGAAGACAATTTGAGAGCGAATTATTCAAGAGCCTGTTAAACCTATTAGGCATAAAAAAGACCCGTACAACAGCGTATCATCCGCAAGCAAACGGAATGGTTGAAAGAATGCATCGCTCACTTAAGGTTGCAATTAAGGCTAGGCTACGAGATAATAGGTCATGGGTCGAGGAATTACCGACAGCATTGTTGGGACTTCGTGCGGCTTGTAAAAATGACGAAAATGTAAGCTCAGCGGAATTAGTATTAGGACAGACACTACGTTTACCAGGCGATTTTTATAGCGAAAACAACACAAAACAAGTAGAACAGCTACCTGCGTTCGTAAGCAAACTTCGAAGCGTAATAAACAGTATGCGGCCACAGGCAAGGGAGAACAGCGATTCGCGGAAAATATTTATCCATAAAGACTTAAATACCTGCTCTCATGTTTTTATAAGGAACGATATGGTAAAAAACCCACTAACCCCATCGTATAACGGCCCACACAAAGTAATCAGTAGGGATAAGAAAACCTTTTACATACAAATAGGCGACCGTCAAGCAACCATTTCCATAGACAGATTAAAACCAGCGTATATATTATATGATGAGGAAAAACCGTCAGAAAAAAAACGTACTGAAAATGAGTGTAGACCAAATGTAGAAACAAGCGAGCGAAAATCGCTACCGCCCATGGTTAGAACCACGCGCTGTGGTCGAATAGTTAAGCAACCGGTGCGATTTTAGCTCACATGACAATAATGTAAGTACATCAGATGTTGACGAAAATTTTTTGTACATTTCACTACGGCAATTTGACCAAATATACTTGCAGTACAAACTAAATACCGTTAGAGTACAAAAATGGGAAATAACCAAAACAAAGAAAACATAGCCATAGCACAGGCCCAAGTAGTAGCAGGACAGCAGTTAGAAAACAAGCTAAACTATTTCGGGATAATCTTAGTCATTATCGCCGCAATAATGGGCATATTACTATGTTACGCTATCAAGAGAGGTTGCGCAGGCCACGCGAGGGAATGGTTAAGGAAAGAAGTGCCAGGGATACTGGCAAGACAACCCGGTACAGTGGGAACCCCGGCACCCACGACCACCGCCACGGGATACGTTTAGCTAAGTGATGTTGTGAAATGTGCAAAAAAGAAAAAACAAATAGTGAGTAAGAATAAGTAGCATATATTGTATTGTGTGCTATGTAGTGTATGTAGTATATATTGTAGTTTATTTTGTGAACGGCGTTACCATGACCAAAGCTGCCGGCCCACGAGGTGTCATTTAATTATTGCAGAGCGGAGGTCATGGTAGCCACCCTAAATTGATATTTGTTATAGCCTATATGTATAATGTCAAGACGGCTCAGAGCCCACGCAGTGACGGGACCGCATTTTTTTTTTTTTTATAAAAAATGTTTATAAGTAGAATCTATATTTAGCAATAGAAATAAAACAATAGGCGGCATTCAATTGTTGGAATGCTGACAGGATAAAATGTTATCATAAGCAACATTGTAACTTAGAAGATTCCTTAGCACCATAATAGTGATGTAAGCATGTAGTTACGTTAAGGTTAGAGTAAAAATTTTTTTTTTCTTGTAAAATTTTTTTTTGAGAAAGGGGGGGTGTGATGTGGCGGCTTAGTAATCGTAATATGCCGAGTTGCATATTTGACGAAATAGGTGGGAGCGGGCATTCGGCTCGCCAGTCGCCTACGTACCACCGCCCTGCCTCGACGCATACATAGTACGTAGTTAGTTATAACAAAGTATTGTGGAACTCGAAATAAAGACAAGTGTTTCTTTTGGACTTCGATTCTTTATTTATCTCACCAACGACAAGACACGCACAACAAAATGGAACGAACAATAACTAATACTTGGAAACGGTTCTGGTCTCTTAGAAAAATAATGAAGGATAAAGATATGCCAATGAAAGCGAAAAAGAAAGTATACGAAATATGCATTATGCCATGCTTACTATACGGGTGCCAGACATGGGCGTTAACAGAACTACAAGAGAGTAAATTTAAGGTCTGCCAGAATGCAATAGAAAGGAGTAGTTTAGGTATAAGAAGAAGGGACAGAGTGAAATTACAAGATATTAAAAAGAAAACAAAATTAAAAAATGCACACACAGCCTACAGACAGCTCAAATGGCGTTGGACGGGACTTAAGTTGATAGAAAGTATAGAGAAATGGACTAAGTTAGTAACAGAATGGCATCCAAGAGATAGCAAAAGAAATAGAGGCAGACAAACCAAAAGATGGGAAGATGACCTGAAGAAAATACCTGATCCAATGTGGACCCGTTTAGCAAGAGACAGGAGTACATGGAAATCTTTAGAGGAGGCCTTTGTCGATAGACAAGCTGTTTCACACAAACACCCTGTTGCCGATCACGCAAATGCAAGTAGAATAGATTAAATTAATTTAATTTAGTTTTAGTAAGTAGGCAAGTAATAATTAATAGTAAGAAAGAAACAGCAATAAAAGCTATTTTATTTATTTATTTATTAATAGGGTTCTATAGTTCAATATTAGTAAAGTAGAAGCATTATCATACATACTGATTAGAGTTATCATAGTAAGAAACGTAAATTCATGTCTCCATAATACGTGCGCTCAGTACGGTGGTCTAATTAAAAATGAGCGACCAGATGGCGCTATTTATAGTTTGCGCACGTAAAGAAAAAGTCAGTACAAAATCGTTGTAATTAAAATCATGTTTTAAGGGCTTATCTTATGTACTAGACATAGATTCAGTACATAACAATGTTATTATGTGAAAACTACATAGTTTCCACTATAGATATGTGAATATCGACTTGATATCTCAAAAACGATTTATATGATTTAAGGTCATTTTAGGGTATATAGGGGACCTAGACCGAGACGGGGAACCTAATATACAGCTCATAGTTAGCACAGTCTTCAATATAAAGCCCATTTACTTGAGATAACAAGTCGATATATAGTATAAAACATGCTGTTTGTTAGAATTTCGGCAAAGCTAATGTTTTAGGTGCCCTAAGTACCTAGAAAATACATAGATGTACTGATAACAGTACTACCATTGTCGAAAGGGCTTCCAGGTGGTTTTAAGACGGGAAAGATCGCCTGGATAATCTGCGAGTTAAACAGCATAACAAAATGTAAACAACGAAAAAACGTTGAAATTTGTAGGCCCTTCAGGTGGAATAACTCCCTGAATGGAATAGTTGTACTTACAGTGAAAGTACTTTTGGATGGCTTGTTGGACTAGCTACCAAGCCATCACTTTGGAGTGATAATCGCTCAAGTAGTTCGAGTACAATTTCAGAAAATAGATATCTGAAATTGTATTTTTAGTCCGTTTCTGGCATTCCCCGAGACTATGCACCCCTGGGATTTCCAAAAATAAGGAATAGTCGGGGACCTCCCGATAGCCCGATAAACGCGCTATCGCGTCGTCGTCAAATATTAGAATTGTGTGAATAGTTTCTGCGATAGCTAGCCACAAAGAAAGTGACTAGCTGTCGGCTTGACACCTTTCGAGGCACAAAATGTGTAAGAAATCTAGATAGACTCATGGAAGCACTAGAAATGTAAAGTGCAGTCTATCGGCTACCCTGGTAGCACACCTATAATAGGCGGTGGTCGCCTGGTTAGCATGAGTAGGAATGCCTTTAGTCAGATGCAATTCAAAAACAGACGTAGCAAAACCAAGGACGGTCATGTAGACGCGGAGACTCTTAAGGGTACACTAGTCGACGGCACGAACTATTTTGTGCGCGGGGTTAAAATGCATTTAATATCAACCGACAACACGTGCGGAAGAGATAGATGCTGTGATGAGCAGTAGGAAGCTAGTTCGCGTACGAATACACACTTTTGCAAATTTGTAGCGAAATGGATAATGATTAAGGACGAAACCGAGCGTTCGACTTTTTATAAACAGACCTTCTTTTTTTTTTTATTCGAGATGGGTTTGCTCTTGACTCTAGTCTAGGTCAGAGGTGACAGAGACAAAGTCGACGATGGAGTGAGCTTACCCAGAAGAAGCCTGTTCACTCTAACTTTGAAGAGATTCAGGTTGTATGCGTTCGGAAACACAGACGCAGGCAGTGAGTTCACTCTTTTGCTGTGCGCATTATGAAGGATGTTTGAAAGCGCTTGGTGCGAATTGGTGGAATAGCAACTAAAGAGACCTTTGGCAGTCTAGATATCATGAAAAAACGACAAAATCTATCTGTTCAAAATAAAATTATTTGCATTGTTGAACTACTAATCTATTCCTGTATGGAGGCCGTTTTGCAATTTTCCGTCTTTTTATGGTATTTATTTGCGCCCAAAAATGCGTTAAAATTAGTGTCGAAATGTGGAACTTTCGACGCTCATAACTTTCAAATATTTTCTTTTTTGCTTCCATACAGGGCTAGATAATGATGAGACAAATTGATATCACTTTTTTTTATTTTGAACTTACATCGTCAAACAGTGGAATAATCCCTAGACTACGTTTGTATGTAAGAATTTTCGACTAGTGTAACCATAACACCGCAATTCAGAAATGAAGAGTCAAATGAACAACGCCATAATTACATCGACCTTGGTGTTAAACTTTTTGCTCGTTGGAGACTTTAAATGACAATTATCACGAAAGGCGGAACGTGGGCCATTGCCGGAGCAGAGACACCGCATATATATTTGAGTTCTTTTTTTTCTATGTTCTGGACTGTCGATTATGTCTGGTAAATATCTTTGTTA
Source organism: Orthosia incerta (assembly GCA_948252205.1). Lineage (NCBI taxonomy): Eukaryota > Metazoa > Arthropoda > Insecta > Lepidoptera > Noctuidae > Orthosia > Orthosia incerta. The sequence continues at coordinate 49,143 of CAOCPI010000003.1, forward strand.
CGGTCGACTTGTGTTCTGAGTCTAGAGACTTCCAAGTCTCCTTCGGAAACGAGTGCCAAGATAGAAGACTCTCAGGCGGTTCGACTTAGGTTGTAGTCAGGGGTTTAAGCAACTCCTGCCATCTAACGAATTAAAGAATAAATCACGCCACCCAATCCACAATATCCAACACGTTAATTTTCGGCATTCAATATCGCCTTATAAACCGGAGATTTCTTGGGTGCGTGCGTTCTTTCAGTCTCTGGCGCACTGACAATTAGTGCCGAAAATTGATGAGGTGGAAATTGTGCTCTGGGTGGCGTGAATTATTCTAAAATTGGTTAGGTTCTTCCAAAAGTATTATTTGTCAAAATAAATGCAAAATACTTGATTTTATACTTATTAAATGCATACAAAAATCTATTATATTTTTGTTTGAAGAACAATTAGTTAAAAAAAACAGCAAAATGATTAATAAAAAACTCGAACTCACAAAAGGGGCAGTTTTAATACCTACATGTCACGATCTACCTATTCTTATACTGCTATCTCTCCATGATAAATAGCGTGATAATATATTGCCTATACAGTGGCCAGGGTTACCTATCATAAGTTCGATAGGTATTTGACCGAATTTTATTTCACCTAAAAGTTTTCAAATATTATCGTTTTCTTTTTTTAGTTTTCCGTACCCAAAGGGTAAAAACGGGACCCTATTACTAAGACTCCGCGATCCGACTGTCTGTCTGTCTGTCGTGATTTTTTTGCCGTTTTTTGTACGGAACCCTTCGTGTACGAGTCCGGCTCACACTTGGCCGGTATTTTTTACTTCTTCGAAGTCACGTCTGCCACTTTATCAATTGACCTATTATCAATTCGATTTTTTTCATTGCTCCGACATTTCATTTGGTCGAAAAACCTTTAACCGAAGTTACACTTAGCCGAAATAACGTTTGTTCGAAGTATAATGTTTCCGAATATTCATATACCACCGTTTTAATTACTATGTCTTCATTTCACCAAACGCCTAGAAAGTTTGTGCTCACTATTTCAACTCAATGTTTTGCTGTTACTTTTTATCAGGCACCATTCTAAGCATAGGTAGTTAGACAATTAAAAATATAGTGAACGTTGTCGTTTTAAGTGGTCCCAGTAAGAAGCATACAAACAAAGAAGGCTTGCTTCAAGCGTGCAGTATGCAAGCAGGCATGCAGCTTATCGTCGCAGATGATTTTAACGCCCACCACCTCAGCTTCGGCTTGCTCAGCCGTGGCGGCGGCGGCGGGCCTTCAAGCCAACTGCTCCTCATCTCGCGGGCCGCCTACCCCTCCGCGCCTACGCGGGTTTAAATTAGACTCTAGGGGTAGGGCAGACATGACTGCGTGAAGTTGGTTTTGCAGCGATTCGTTTCTGTCACAAAATTTTGTAGCAGTCAATATGTTATGACACAATTTTAATGTAATATTGAAAATGCTATCAAGGAACCGGCTATATGTTTGTGACCAAATAATATTCCGTAAAATGTTGTTTCGGTGTGGTGAAAATATGGCAAAAAAATCATTTGGCAAATGAAAAAAGTTCAAAAGAGGCTTCAGCCAATAGCAAAAAGTTTTTTTTGTAAATCGGCGAAATGTAGTTCGTTAAAATAAAACCTATGACACATGATACTTCGATGATCTAAAAATATGTCAAATAATGCATAAAGCAAAAAAGTCGTCGGTCAATAGTTTCGGCAAAATGAAATTCAAACAAAAAACTTCGGTCCCAAGTGATCTGTTCCCAGTGGCCAGACCATTAAGGAATATTTTGCAATATTTGTTATTGAGTAATTACAATCTTGCGCTAAACAGTATTAGAAAAACAGACATAATGTAAAATTGTTTATCCCCCATAGTTAGTAGCGTGATAATATATAGTCTATAGGTTTACCAGACCTATAGAGTACATTTTGTATAATTTTCCAGGAAAACACACATTATGCAACACAGGTGGACCGTGGACCGATGACCTGGTGTAGGTTGCGGGGATCCGCTGATTGCGAGACGCACGGGACCGGTCAATGTGGCGACGCTTCGGGGAGGCCTATGTCCAGCAGTGGACGTCTTTCGGCTGATATGATGATGATGATGATGCAACATTGCTTATCTGAAAAAAATTGGCAGAAATTATTCATAAATTAGGCTGAAAATGGTTCCCAATAATTTCTTTAATTAATTTGGCAAGCAAATTTACAATTAAATTATGATACTAGAACCTAATTTCAATATAAGTAGTTATCTAATACAAAATATATTGGCGGTGGTGATTTATGTTACTCGTGCCTTCTCTGTATGAGAAGAGGCCTTAGCTCTGCAGTGGGATAGTAGCAAACAGGTATCCTAGTTACTTATAAATAAAAACTTTTTTACAAAAAAACTTTAACTTCGGAAGTCGGTGTTCTTGTTTCTTTGTTTTTTGCCGAAATTGAAGTTATTTTTCACTTTGTATGTATTTTTTTATGTTGTATTTATTTTTCACTTTTAGTTGTGGTCTATAATGCCAACAGTTATGCCAGAAAAAGATACCCGAATAACATGAAACTTGAACACATCCGGTGAACTGTAAACATCTGCGTACCCCTGTAGAGCGTTCCGGCATAATATTATGTTATGAAATGGTGTAAACAATAAACAGACATGCAATTGCAGCAATCCTGAGAGATTTGCCGTCATTTATTGACTGAAGTTCTGTTGTATATCTCCGAAGTTCTTCAAAAAAAAAACACAAAATTGGTTGACCTAGTAAAAAATTCTGAGGTTAAACACATAAAAAATACAGTCGTATTGATAACCTCCTCCTTTTTGAAGTCGGTTAAATTTATATTAATGTAACACTGCATAATAATACGAGACTAATGTAACAAGTCACTCAGAATAAAAAGCGCTACTGCTCAAGTTCGATGCCCGGGTCAGGCAAAGTGTCATTGTGTTTTTCCATCTAGAAATTCTCAGTAGCAGCCCGGAGTCTGCATTTGTTTCCAGTTGATGGCGATAGGCTCGTCCTATAACATGGGAATTAAATATAACTGTTGAAATGTGGGTGTGGGTGTACTGTAGGTGTACAGTTGGTGTACTGTAGGTGTACTGGTAGCTGTACTGTAGGTGCACTGTAGGTACTATATAAAAAAATATAAAAAAAATAGAAATATTTATTTCTCTGCCACAAAGGTTTCTTATAAACTATAATGGTCCAATATTACTTGGTAAATCCTTAGTGGGAGACTGGCATATGCACTAGGAAATCCTGTAACACCAGGCCCCCAAAAGAACTGTGATTATTAGTAGATTTGATTACAATTATTGATACCTTTGGTAAAGTACACGGAAAAGAGTGGAATACATATTATTTTTAAATTATTATAACATTATTACAATTTTTAAATTAAAGTATTACTAAATTCATATATTCTAAGATTATTATTACATTATTACAATGTTTACTGTACTGTAGGTGTACTTTAGGTTAGACCTTTCGTATTGTATGGATCAGAATGTTGGGCTGTGTAAAAGATGGATTAAAAGAGATTGCATGTAGCAGAGATGAGAATGTTGAGATGGACGTGTGGAGTGACGAGAATTGATAACGTGAGAAATGAGTCCGGAAACCGGTTGTCTTGGTATGGTCATGTGACGAGAAGGGATGAAACGCTTGTCACTAAAAGAGTTATGAATATAAATGTGGATGGACAAAGAGAAGATGGATGGACTGTGTGAGAAGTGATAATTATGAAAGAAAAGAGAGTCACTGATGGCGTGACTGGGGACAGGACGGTATGGAAGAAGAAAACGTTTTCTTCTTCCATACCGTACCATACCAAGTAACATGGGACAATTACAAGTAGTGATTATTGATGCAAGTGGTTGCAGTACGTCATTGCAACCGAGGCAGGATTGTCACCGACGGGTTAAAGTTACGAGGTTAAAATTAAACATCACACCAACTTAAAGACAAGATAAAATAAATGTATTGTGTTTAAAAATAAAAGATGAAAGAAAGTGTGCCTCCCGGCTGCACCAAAACTATACTACATTAAACAATGAACGCCGCTATATATTTATTTAAATTCATACAGACTTTGTCACTGAGAGTGGTAAATAACATAGAAATCTAAATAATAAAGAAGTCATATTATTATTATTAAGAACCTAATGATACCTCGCTTGTTAAAAACCATCAACATCATACTTATACATTTATAATTATTATCTTAGAGTCGTGTTTTTCGAGTTATGTACTTATATACAAACACACACAGATACTCACAGTCAACATAATCTAGAAAAATACGACCAGACTAATCATTATGTAAGAAACGGGCAAATTAATGATTGCATTACATAATTATATCTAACTTCTACTAGATAAGTAAGTAGTTTTAGTAATATTGTATCTAGTAAAGTCTTATACTTCAACAGTTAAAAACATTTTTGAAGAAGGTTTTCGCCAAGTCGACAATAAATCGTTTAGAGTTAGGTTTCTTTTCGCTGGGTCAAACGTAGGGAT
>CAOCPI010000004.1:0-42123 GCA_948252205.1 Orthosia incerta
CCCTCGCCCCCCTTCTCTTCCCCTTTAAGGGGATCTCGGAAGTTGAGAGACGTGGAACATTTCTTTTTTCAGATTCATATAAAGGGGCAATGCTATAGTCACAAACAAACCATTTTTCAAAGTTGACCCCCTCGCTCCCATTCTCCCCCCCTTTAAGCAGATCTCGGAAGTTGAGAGACTTGGAACATTTCTTTTTTCAGATTCATATAAAGGGGCAATGCTAAAGTCACAAACAAACCATTTTTCAAAGTTGACCCCCTTGCCCCCCATCTCCCCCCTCCCACCCCCCGTTTTGGCGAATCTTTTTTTTACGGATTCAGCGTAGGGGTAGCGTAACGAAGGTTGAGTGGGTGAAGCGAAACTCAGTGCCTGGCGACGACAAGCAAACATTAGGGTTTATGTTTTTTGGAACAAAGTGTAGGGAAGGTGTAGGGTAGGTGTAGGGTAGGTGTAGGGTAGGTGTAGGGTAGGTGTAGGGTAGGTGTAGGGTAGGTGTAGGGTAGGTGTAGGGTAGGTGTAGGGTAGGTGTAGGGTAGGTGTAGGGTAGGTGTAGGGTAGGTGTAGGGTAGGTGTAGGGTAGGTGTAGGGTAGGTGTAGGGTAGGTGTAGGGTAGGTGTAGGGTAGGTGTAGGGTAGGTGTAGGGTAGGTGTAGGGTAGGTGTAGGGTAGGTGTAGGGTAGGTGTAGGGTAGGTGTAGGGTAGGTGTAGGGTAGGTGTAGGGTAGGTGTAGGGTAGGTGTAGGGTAGGTGTAGGGTAGGTGTAGGGTAGGTGTAGGGTAGGTGTAGGGTAGGTGTAGGGTAGGTGTAGGGTAGGTGTAGGGTAGGTGTAGGGTAGGTGTAGGGTAGGTGTAGGGTAGGTGTAGGGTAGGTGTAGGGTAGGAGGTGTAGGGTAGGTGTAGGGTAGGTGTAGGGTAGGTGTAGGGTAGGTGTAGGGTAGGTGTAGAGACAACAACACGCGAGCTGCTTGCAGCTCGCGCACCAAGCAAATACTAGTTATTATACTATATAAAACTGCATTACCACTCACTGACTCACTGACTGACTGACTCATTGACATAATTGTTCTCCCAGATGGTGAAGGGGAGGTGGGTATATTTTGACAGATTCGTAAACAAGTAACTCCCGTGAGTATGGGAAAAGTCCCAAACCTCCCCTTTTCCTCCCCCCTTCTCCCCCCCTCTATCGTATCTCGGAAACTAAGGTACCCGTATTTTTTGTTTTTTACGGATTCGTTTAGAGGAGGCTCGCAAAAGTAAAAAACATTTTTCAAAAATGACCCCCTCGCCCCCCTTCTCCCCCCCTTTAAGCGGATCTCGGAAGTTGAGAGACTTGGAACATTTCTTTTTTCAGATTCATATAAAGGGGCAATGCTATAGTCACAAACAAACCATTTTTCATAGTTGACCCCCTTGCCCCCCTTCTCCCCTCCCTCCCCCCCTTTCGGCAAATCTTTTTTTCGTGTTTTTTTACGGATTCGTTTAGAGGAGGCTCGGAAAAGTAAAAACCATTTTCAAAGTTGACCCCCTCGCCCCCCTTCTCTTCCCCTTTAAGGGGATCTCGGAAGTTGAGAGACGTGGAACATTTCTTTTTTCAGATTCATATAAAGGGGCAATGCTATAGTCACAAACAAACCATTTTTCAAAGTTGACCCCCTCGCTCCCATTCTCCCCCCCTTTAAGCAGATCTCGGAAGTTGGGAGACTTGGAACATTTCTTTTTTCAGATTCATATAAAGGGGCAATGCTAAAGTCACAAACAAACCATTTTTCAAAGTTGACCCCCTTGCCCCCCATCTCCCCCCTCCCACCCCCCGTTTTGGCGAATCTTTTTTTACGGATTCAGCGTAGGGGTAGCGTAACGAAGGTTGAGTGGGTGAAGCGAAACTCAGTGCCTGGCGACGACAAGCAAACATTAGGGTTTATGTTTTTTGGAACAAAGTGTAGGGAAGGTGTAGGGTAGGTGTAGGGTAGGTGTAGGGTAGGTGTAGGGTAGGTGTAGGGTAGGTGTAGGGTAGGTGTAGGGTAGGTGTAGGGTAGGTGTAGGGTAGGTGTAGGGTAGGTGTAGGGTAGGTGTAGGGTAGGTGTAGGGTAGGTGTAGGGTAGGTGTAGGGTAGGTGTAGGGTAGGTGTAGGGTAGGTGTAGGGTAGGTGTAGGGTAGGTGTAGGGTAGGTGTAGGGTAGGTGTAGGGTAGGTGTAGGGTAGGTGTAGGGTAGGTGTAGGGTAGGTGTAGGGTAGGTGTAGGGTAGGTGTAGGGTAGGTGTAGGGTAGGTGTAGGGTAGGTGTAGGGTAGGTGTAGGGTAGGTGTAGGGTAGGTGTAGGGTAGGTGTAGGGTAGGTGTAGGGTAGGTGTAGGGTAGGTGTAGGGTAGGTGTGGGGTAGGTGTAGGGTAGGTGTAGGGTAGGTGTAGGGTAGGTGTAGGGTAGGTGTAGGGTAGGTGTAGGGTAGGAGGTGTAGGGTAGGTGTAGGGTAGGTGTAGGGTAGGTGTAGGGTAGGTGTAGGGTAGGTGTAGAGACAACAACACGCGAGCTGCTTGCAGCTCGCGCACCAAGCAAATACTAGTTATTATACTATATAAAACTGCATTACCACTGACTGACTCACTGACTGACTCACTCATTGACATAATTGTTCTCCCAGATGGTGGAGGGGGAGGTGGGTATATTTTGACAGATTCGTAAACAAGTAACTCCCGCGAGTATGGGAAAAGTGCCAAACCTCCCCTTTTCCCCCCCCCTCCTCCCCCCTCTATCGTATCTCGGAAACTAAGGTACCCGTATTTTTTGTTTTTTACGGATTCGTTTAGAGGAGGCTCGCAAAAGTAAAAACCATTTTTCAAAGTTGACCCCCTTGCCCCCCTTCTCCCTCCCCTTAAGCGGATCTCGAAAATTGGAACACTTGGAACATTTCTTTTTTCATATTCATATAAAGGGGCAATGCTATAGTCACAAACAAACCAGTTTTCAAAGTTGACCCCCTTGCCCCCCTTCTCCCCCCTCCCCCCACGTTTAGGCGAATCTTTCTTTTTTGTTTTTTTTACGAAATCGTTTAGAGGAGGCTCGGAAAAGTAAAGACCATTTTTCAAAGTTGACCCCCTCGCCCCCCTTCTCCTTCCCTTTAAGCGGATCTCGGAAGTTGAGAGACTTGGAACATTTCTTTTTTCAAATTCATATAAAGGGGCAATGCTATAGTCACAAACAAACCATTTTTCAAAGTTGACCCCCTTGCCCCCCTTTCCCCCCTTTCCCCATATGGGGTAGGTGTAGGGTAGGTGTAGGGTAGGTGTAGGGTAGGTGTAGGGTAGGTGTAGGGTAGGTGTAGGGTAGGTGTAGGGTAGGTGTAGGGTAGGTGTAGGGTAGGTGTAGGGTAGGTGTAGGGTAGGTGTAGGGTAGGTGTAGGGTAGGTGTAGGGTAGGTGTAGGGTAGGTGTAGGGTAGGTGTAGGGTAGGTGTAGGGTAGGTGTAGGGTAGGTGTAGGGTAGGTGTAGGGTAGGTGTAGGGTAGGTGTAGGGTAGGTGTAGGGTAGGTGTAGGGTAGGTGTAGGGTAGGTGTAGGGTAGGTGTAGGGACAACAACACGCGGGTGTAGGGACAACAACACGCGAGCTGCTTGCAGCTCGCGCACCAAGCAAATACTAGTTATTATAATATATAAAACTGGATTACCACTGACTCACTGACTGACTGACTCACTCATTGACATAATTGTTCTCCCAGATGGTGGAGGGGGAGGTGGGTATATTTTGACAGATTCGTAAACAAGTAACTCCCGTGAGTATGGGAAAAGTCCCAAACCTCCCCTTTTCCTCCCCCCTCCTCCCCCCCTCTATCGTATCTCGGAAACTAAGGTACCCGTAGAATGTTTTTTTTACGGATTCGTTTAGAGGAGGCTCGGAAAAGTAAAAACCAATTTTCAAAAATGACCCCCTCGCCCCCCTTCTCACCCCCTTTAAGCGGATCTCGGAAGTTGAGAGACTTGGAACATTTATTTTTTCAGATTCATATAAAGGGGCAATGCTATAGTCACAAACAAACCATTTTTCAAAGTTGACCCCCTTGCCCCCCTTCTCCCCCCTCCCCCCCCGTTTTGGCGAATCTTTTATTTTGTTTTTTTTACGGATTCGTTTAGAGGAGGCTCGGAAAAGTAAAAACAATTTTTCAAAGTTGACCCCCTCGCCCCCCTTCTCCCCCCCTTTAAGCGGATCTCGGAAGTTGAGAGACTTGGAACATTTCTTTTTTCAGATTCATATAAAGGGGCAATGCTATAGTCACAAACGAACCAGTTTGCATAGTTGACCCCCTTGCCCCCCTTCTCCCCCCTCCCCCCCCGTTTTGGCGAATCTTTTTTTTTTGTTTTTTTTTACGGATTCGTTTAGAGGAGGCTCGGAAAAGAAAAAACCATTTTTCAAAGTTGACCCCCTCGCCCCCCTTCTCCCCCCCTCTAAGCGGATCTCGGCAGTTGAGAGACTTGGGACATTTCTTTTTTCAGATTCATATAAAGGGGCAATGCTTTAGTTGGAATTATTTTTCAAAGTTGACCCCCCTGCCCCCCTTTTCTCCCCTCCTCCCCCCGTTTTGGCGAATGTTTTTTTTTACAGATTCAGCGTAGGGATCCCGAGTGGTACGAGACCGAGTGCAGCGCAGGGGGGAGGTGGCGAGCGAAGCGAGCCGGCGACCTCCGTAGCGTAACGAAGGTTGAGTGGGTGAAGCGAAACTCAGTGCCTGGCGACGACAATCAAACATTAGGGTTATGTTTTTTGGAACTAAGTTTAGGGTAGGTGTAGGGTAGGTGTAGTGTAGGTGTAGTGTAGGTGTAGGGTAGGGTAGGTGTAGGGTAGGTGTAGGGTAGGTGTAGGGTAGGTGTAGGGTAGGTGTAGGGTAGGTGTAGGGTAGGTGTAGGGTAGGTGTAGGGTAGGTGTAGGGTAGGTGTAGGGTAGGTGTAGGGTAGGTGTAGGGTAGGTGTAGGGTAGGTGTAGGGTAGGTGTAGGGTAGGTGTAGGGTAGGTGTAGGGTAGGTGTAGGGTAGGTGTAGGGTAGGTGTAGGGTAGGTGTAGGGTAGGTGTAGGGTAGGTTTAGGGTAGGTGTAGGGTAGGTGTAGGGTAGGTTAAGAAATACTTCTCAAAAACACGACAAAGCCGCGAGCTGCTTGCAGCTCGCGCACCAAGCAAATACTAGTTATACTATATAAAACTGCATTACCACTCACTCACTCACTGACTCACTCATTGACATAATTGTTCTCCCAGATGGTGGATGGGGAGGTGGGTATATTTTGACAGATTCGTAAACAAGTAACTCCCGTGAGTATGGGAAAAGTCCCAAACCTCCCCTTTTCCTCCCCCCTCCTCCCCCCCTCTATCGTATCTCGGAAACTAAGGTACCCGTAGAATGTTTTTTTTACGGATTCGTTTAGAGGAGGCTCGCAAAAGTAAAAACCATTTTTCAAAGTTGACCCCCTTGCCCCCCTTCTCCCCCCCCTTAAGCGGATCTCGAAAGTTGGAACACTTGGAACATTTCTTTTTTCATATTCATATAAAGGGGCAATGCTATAGTCACAAACGAACCAGTTTTCAAAGTTGACCCCCTTGCCCCCCTTCTCCCCCCTCCCCCCCCCCGTTTTGGCGAAAATTTTTTTTTTGTTTTTTTTTACGGAATCGTTTAGAGGATGCTCGGAAAAGTAAAAACCATTTTTCAAAGTTGACCCCTTCGCCCCCCTTCTCCCCCCCTTTAAGCGGATCTCGAAAGTTGGAACATTTGGAACATTTCTTTTTTCAGATTCATATAAAGGGGCAATGCTATAGTCACAAAAAACCAGTTTTCAAAGTTGACCCCCTTGCCCCCCTTCTCCCCCCTCCACCCCCCCGTTTTGACGAATCTTTTTTTTTGTTTTTTTTACGGAATCGTTTAGAGGATGCTCGGAAAAGTAAAAACCATTTTTCAAAGTTGACACCCTCGCCCCCCTTCTCCCCCCCTTTAAGCGGATCTCGAAAGTTGAGAGACTTGGAACATTTCTGTTTTCAGATTCATATAAAGGGACAATGCTTTAGTCGGAATCACTTTTCAAAACTCCCCACTCTCCCCCCCTTCACCCCTCTCTCCACCCCTCCCCAACCTCCACTACCTAATATCAGTCGTCGAAACCTGTCCGGTGGGAGTGGACCAGGCAGCGTAGGGACCCCGAATGGAGCGAACCTACGAGATCGAGTGCAGCGCAGGGGGTAGGTAGCGAGCGAAGCGAGCCGGCGACCTCCGTAGCGTAACGAAGGTTAAGTGGGTGAAGCGAAACTCAGTGCCTGGCGACGACAAGCAAACATTAGGGTTATGTTTTTTGGAACAAAGTGTAGGGTAGGTGTAGGGTAGGTTTAGGGTAGGTGTAGGGTAGGTGTAGGGTAGGTGTAGGGTAGGTGTAGGGTAGGTGTAGGGTAGGTGTAGGGTAGGTGTAGGGTAGGTGTAGGGTAGGTGTAGGGTAGGTGTAGGGTGGGTGTAGGGTAGGTGTAGGGTAGGTGTAGGGTAGGTGTAGGGTAGGTGTAGGGTAGGTGTAGGGTAGGTGTAGGGTAGGTGTAGGGTAGGTGTAGGGACAACAACACGCGGGTGTAGGGACAACAACACGCGAGCTGCTTGCAGCTCGCGCACCAAGCAAATACTAGTTATATTATATAAAACTGCATTACCACTCACTCACTGACTGATTGACATAATTGTTCTCCCAGATGGTGGAGGGGGAGGTGGGTATATTTTGACAGATTCGTAAACAAGTAACTCCCGTGAGTATGGGAAAAGTGCCAAACCTCCCCTTTTCCCCCCCCCCTCCTCCCCCCCTCTATCGTTTCTCGGAAACTAAGGTACCCGTATTTTTTGTTTTTTACGGATTCGTTTAGAGGAGGCTCGGAAAAGTAAAAACCATTTTTCAAAGTTGACCCCCTCGCCCCCCTTCTCCCCCCCTTTAAGCGGATCTCGAAAGTTGGAACATTTGGAACATTTATTTTTTCAGATTCATAGAAAGGGGCAATGCTATAGTCACAAACGAACCATTTTTCAAAGTTGATCCCCTTGCCCCCCTTCTCCCCCCTCCCCCCCAATTTTGGCTAATCTTTTTTTTTTGTTTTTTTTACGGAATCGTTTAGAGGAGGCTCGGTAAAGTAAAAACCATTTTTCAAAGTTGACCCCCTCGCCCCCCTACTCCCCCCTTTAAGCGGATCTCGGAAGTTTAGAGACTTGGAACATTTCTTTTTTCAGATTCATATAAAGGGGCAATGCTATAGTCACAAACAAACCATTTTTCAAAGTTGACCCCCTCGACCCCCTTTCCCCCCCCCCCGTTTTGGCGAATCTTTTTTTTTTTGTTTTTTTTACGGATTCAGCGTAGGGATCCCGAGTGGAGCGAACCTACGAGACCGAGTGCAGCGCAGGGGGGAGGTGGCGAGCGAAGCGAGCCGGCGACCTCCGTAGCGTAACGAAGGTTGAGTGGGTGAAGCCAAACTCAGTGCCTGGCGACGACAAGCAACCATAAGGGTTATGTTTTTTGGAACAAAGTGTAGGGTAGGTGTAGGGTAGGTGTAGGGTAGGTGTAGTGGTAGGTGTAGGGTAGGTGTAGGGTAGGTGTAGGGTAGGTGTAGGGTAGGTGTAGGGTAGGTGTAGGGTAGGTGTAGGGTAGGTGTAGGGTAGGTGTAGGGTAGGTGTAGGGTAGGTGTAGGGTAGGTGTAGGGTAGGTGTAGGGTAGGTGTAGGGACAACAACACGCGAGCTGCTTGCAGCTCGCGCACCAAGCAAATACTAGTTATATTATTATATTATATAAAGCTGGATTACCACTCACTGACTGATTGACATAATTGTTCTCCCAGATGGTGGAGGGGAAGGTGGGTATATTTTGACAGATTCGTATACAAGTAACTCTCGCGAGTATGGGAAAAGTCCCAAACCTCCCCTTTTCCTCCCCCCTCCTCACCCCTCTATCGTATCTCGGAAACTAAGGTAGCCGTAGAATGTTTTTTTTACGGATTCGTTTAGAGGAGGCTCGCAAAAGTAAAAACCATTTTTCAAAGTTGACCCCCTCGCCCCCCTTCTCCCCCCCTTTAAGCGGATCTCGGAAGTTGAGAGACTTGGAACATTTCTTTTTTCAGATTCATATAAAGGGGCAATGCTTTAGTCACAAACAAACCATTTTTCAAAGTTGACCCCCTTGCCCCCCTTCTCCCCCCTCCCCCCCCATTTTGGCTAATCCTTTTTTTTTTGTTTTTTTTACGGAATCGTTTAGAGGAGGCTAGGAAAAGTAAAAACCATATATCAAAGTTGACCCCCTCGCCCCCCTTCTCCCCCCCTTTAAGCGGATCTCGGAAGTTGAGAGACTTGGAACATTTCTTTTTTCAGATTCTTATTAAGGGGCAATGCTATAGTCACAAACAAACCATTTTTCAAAGTTGACTCCTTTGCCCCCCTTCCCCCCCACCACCCCCATTTTGGTGAATCATTTTTTTTTCAGTTTTTTTTACGGATTCATTTAGAGGTAGCTCGGAAAAGTAAAAACCATTTTTCAAAGTTGACCCCCTCGCCGCCCTTCTCCCCCCCTTTAAGCGGATCTCGGAAGTTGAGAGGCTTGGAACATTTCTTTTTTCAGATTCATATAAAGGGGCAATGCTATAGTCACAAACGAACCAGTTTTCAAAGTTGACCCCCTTGCCCCCCTTCGCCCCCCCCCCCCTCCCCGTTTTGGCGAATCTTTTATTTGTGTTTTTTACGGATTCAGCGTAGGGATCCCGAGTGGAGCGAACCTACGAGACCGAGTGCAGCGCAGGGGGGAGGTGGCGAGCGAAGCGAGCCGGCGACCTCCGTAGCGTAACGAAGGTTGAATGGGTGAAGCGAAACTCAGTGCCTGGCGACGACAAGCAAACATTAGGGTTATGTTTTTTGGAACAAAGTGTAGGGTAGGTGTAGGGTAGGTATAGGGTAGGTGTAGGGTAGGTGTAGGGTAGGTGTAGGGTAGGTGTAGGGTAGGTGTAGGGTAGGTGTAGGGTAGGTGTAGGGTAGGTGTAGGGTAGGTGTAGGGTAGGTGTAGGGTAGGTGTAGGGTAGGTGTAGGGTAGGTGTAGGGTAGGTGTAGGGTAGGTGTAGGGTAGGTGTAGGGTAGGTGTAGGGTAGGTGTAGGGTAGGTGTAGGGTAGGTGTAGGGTAGGTGTAGGGTAGGTGTAGGGTAGGTGTAGGGTAGGTGTAGGGTAGGTGTAGGGTAGGTGTAGGGTAGGTGTAGGGTAGGTGTAGGGTAGGTGTAGGGTAGGTGTAGGGTAGGTGTAGGGTAGGTGTAGGGTATGTGTAGGGTAGGTGTAGGGTAGGTGTAGGGACAACAACACGCGAGCTGCTTGCAGCTCGCGCACCAAGCAAATACTAGTTATATTATATAAAACTGCATTACCACTCACTGACATAATTGTTCTCCCAGATGGTGAAGGGGGAGGTGGGTATATTTTGACAGATTCGTAAACAAGTAACTCTCGCGAGAATGGGAAAAGTCCCAAACCTCCCCTTTTCCTCCCCCCTCCTCCCCCCCTCTATTGTATCTCGGAAACTAAGGTACCCGTATTCTGTTTTTTTACGGATTCGTTTAGAGGAGGCTCGGAAAAGTAAAAACCATATTTCAAAGTTGACCCCCTCGCCCCCCTTCTCCCCCCTTTAAGCGGATCTCGAAAGTTGGAACATTTGGAACATTTATTTTTTCAGGTTCATATAAAGGGGCAATGCTTTAGTCACAAACAAACCATTTTTCATAGTTGACCCCCTTGCCCCCTTCTCCCCCCTCCCCCCCCGTTTTGGCGAATCTTTTTTTTTCGTTTTTTTTACGGATTCGTTTAGAGGAGGCTCGGAAAAGTAAAAACCATTTTTCAAAGTTGGCCCCCTCGCCCCCCTTCTCCCCCCCTTTAAGCGGATCTCGGAAGTTGAGAGACTTGGAACATTTCTTTTTTCAGATTCATATAAAGGGGCAATGCTTTAGTCACAAACAAACCATTTTTCATAGTTGACCCCCTTGCCCCCAATCTCCCCCCTCCCCCCCCCCGTTTTGGCGAATCTTTTTTTTGTTTTTTTTACGGATTCAGCGTAGGGATCCCGAGAGGAGCGAACCTACGAGACCGAGTGCAGCGCAGGGGGGAGGTGGCGAGCGAAGCGAGCCGGCGACCTCCGTAGCGTAACGAAGGTTGAGTGGGTGAAGCGAAACTCAGTGCCTGGCGACGACAAGCAAACATTAGGGTTATGTTTTTTGGAACAAAGTGTAGGGTAGGTGTAGGGTAGGTGTAGGGTAGGTGTAGGGTAGGTGTAGGGTAGGTGTAGGGTAGGTGTAGGGTAGGTGTAGGGTAGGTGTAGGGTAGGTGTAGGGTAGGTGTAGGGTAGGTGTAGGGTAGGTGTAGGGTAGGTGTAGGGTAGGTGTAGGGTAGGTGTAGGGTAGGTGTAGGGTAGGTGTAGGGTAGGTGTAGGGTAGGTGTAGGGTAGGTGTAGGGTAGGTGTAGGGTAGGTGTAGGGTAGGTGTAGGGTAGGTGTAGGGTAGGTGTAGGGTAGGTGTAGGGTAGGTGTAGGGTAGGTGTAGGGTAGGTGTAGGGTAGGTAACACGCGAGCTGCTTGCAGCTCGCGCACCAAGCGAATACTAGTTATTATAATATATAAAACTGCATTACCACTGACTGACTCACTGATTGACATAATTGTTCTCCCAGATGGTGGAGGGGGAGGTGGGTATATTTTGACAGATTCGTAAACAAGTAACTCCCGTGAGTATGGGAAAAGTGCCAAACCTCCCCTTTCCCCCCCCCCTCCTCCCCCCCTCTATCGTATCTCGGAAACTAAGGTACCCGTATTTTTTGTTTTTTACGGATTCGTTTAGAGGAGGCTCGGAAAAGTAAAAACCATTTTTCAAAGTTGACCCCCTCGCCCCCCTTCTCCCCCCCTTTAAGCGGATCTCGAAAGTTGGAACATTTGGAACATTTCTTTTTTCAGATTCATATAAAGGGGCAATGCTTTAGTCACAAACAAACCATTTTTCAAAGTTGACCCCCTTGCCCCCCTTCTCCCCCTCCCCCCCCCCTTTCGGCGAATCTTTTTGTCGTGTTTTTTTTACGGATTCGTTTAGAGGAGGCTCGGAAAAGTAAAAGCCATTTTTCAAAGTTGACCCCCTCACCCCCCTTCTCCCCCCCTTTAAGCGGATCTCGGAAGTTGAGAGACTTGGAACATTTCTTTTTTCAGATTCATATAAAGGGGCAATGCTATAGTCACAAACAAACCATTTTTCAAAGTTGACCCCCTTGCCCCCTTCTCCCCCCTCCCACCCCCCGTTTTGGCGAAACTTTTTTTTACGGATTCAGCGTAGGGATCCCGAGTGGAGCGAACCTACGAGACCGAGTGCAGCGCAGGGGGGAGGTGGCGAGCGAAGCGAGCCGGCGACCTCCGTAGCGTAACGAAGGTTGAGTGGGTGAAGCGAAACTCAGTGCCTGGCGACGACAAGCAAACATTAGGGTTATGTTTTTTGGAACAAAGTGTAGGGTAGGTGTAGGGTAGGTGTAGGGTAGGTGTAGGGTAGGTGTAGGGTAGGTGTAGGGTAGGTGTAGGGTAGGTGTAGGGTAGGTGTAGGGTAGGTGTAGGGTAGGTGTAGGGTAGGTGTAGGGTAGGTGTAGGGTAGGTGTAGGGTAGGTGTAGGGTAAGTGTAGGGTAGGTGTAGGGTAGGTGTAGGGTAGGTGTAGGGTAGGTGTAGGGTAGGTGTAGGGTAGGTGTAGGGTAGGTGTAGGGACAACAGCACGCGAGCTGCTTGCAGCTCGCGCACCAAGCAAATACTAGTTATTATACTATATAAAACTGCATTACCACTCACTGACTCACTGACTCACTCATTGACATAATTGTTCTCCCAGATGGTGAAGGGGGAGGTGGGTATATTTTGACAGATTCGTAAACAAGTAACTCTTGCGAGTATGGGAAAAGTCCCAAACCTCCCCTTTTCCTCCCCCCTCCTCCCCCCCTCTATCGTATCTCGGAAACTAAGGTACCTGTAGTATGTTTTTTTTACGGATTCGTTTAGAGGAGGCTCGGAAAAGTAAAAACCATTTTTCAAAGTTGACCCCCTCGCCCCCCTTCTCCCCCCCTTTAAGCGGATCTCGGAAGTTGAGAGACTTGGAACATTTCTTTTTTCAGATTCATATAAAGAAACCATTTTTCAAAGTTGAACCCCTTGCCCCCCTTCTCCCCCCTCCCCCCCCATTTTGGCTAATCCTTTTTTTTTTGTTTTTTTTACGGAATCGTTTAGAGGAGGCTAGGAAAAGTAAAAACCATATATCAAAGTTGACCCCCTCGCCGCCCTTCTCCCCCCCTTTAAGCGGATCTCGGAAGTTGAGAGGCTTGGAACATTTCTTTTTTCAGATTCATATAAAGGGGCAATGCTATAGTCACAAACGAACCAGTTTTCAAAGTTGACCCCCTTGCCCCCCTTCGCCCCCCCCCCCCCTCCCCGTTTTGGCGAATCTTTTATTTGTGTTTTTTACGGATTCAGCGTAGGGATCCCGAGTGGAGCGAACCTACGAGACCGAGTGCAGCGCAGGGGGGAGGTGGCGAGCGAAGCGAGCCGGCGACCTCCGTAGCGTAACGAAGGTTGAATGGGTGAAGCGAAACTCAGTGCCTGGCGACGACAAGCAAACATTAGGGTTATGTTTTTTGGAACAAAGTGTAGGGTAGGTGTAGGGTAGGTATAGGGTAGGTGTAGGGTAGGTGTAGGGTAGGTGTAGGGTAGGAGTAGGGTAGGTGTAGGGTAGGTGTAGGGTAGGTGTAGGGTAGGTGTAGGGTAGGAGTAGGGTAGGTGTAGGGTAGGTGTAGGGTAGGTGTAGGGTAGGTGTAGGGTAGGTGTAGGGTAGGTGTAGGGTAGGTGTAGGGTAGGTGTAGGGTAGGTGTAGGGTAGGTGTAGGGTAGGTGTAGGGTAGGTGTAGGGTAGGTGTAGGGTAGGTGTAGGGTAGGTGTAGGGTAGGTGTAGGGTAGGTGTAGGGTAGGTGTAGGGTAGGTGTAGGGTAGGTGTAGGGTAGGTGTAGGGTAGGTGTAGGGTAGGTGTAGGGTAGGTGTAGGGTAGGTGTAGGGTAGGTGTAGGGTAGGTGTAGGGTAGGTGTAGGGTAGGTGTAGGGTAGGTGTAGGGTAGGTGTAGGGTAGGTGTAGGGTAGGTGTAGGGTAGGTGTAGGGTAGGTGTAGGGTAGGTGTAGGGTAGGTGTAGGGTAGGTGTAGGGTAGGTGTAGGGTATGTGTAGGGTAGGTGTAGGGTAGGTGTAGGGACAACAACACGCGAGCTGCTTGCAGCTCGCGCACCAAGCAAATACTAGTTATATTATATAAAACTGCATTACCACTCACTGACATAATTGTTCTCCCAGATGGTGAAGGGGGAGGTGGGTATATTTTGACAGATTCGTAAACAAGTAACTCTCGCGAGTATGGGAAAAGTCCCAAACCTCCCCTTTTCCTCCCCCCTCCTCCCCCCCTCTATTGTATCTCGGAAACTAAGGTACCCGTATTCTGTTTTTTTACGGATTCGTTTAGAGGAGGCTCGGAAAAGTAAAAACCATATTTCAAAGTTGACCCCCTCGCCCCCCTTCTCCCCCCTTTAAGCGGATCTCGAAAGTTGGAACATTTGGAACATTTATTTTTTCAGGTTCATATAAAGGGGCAATGCTTTAGTCACAAACAAACCATTTTTCATAGTTGACCCCCTTGCCCCCTTCTCCCCCCTCCCCCCCCGTTTTGGCGAATCTTTTTTTTTCGTTTTTTTTACGGATTCGTTTAGAGGAGGCTCGGAAAAGTAAAAACCATTTTTCAAAGTTGGCCCCCTCGCCCCCCTTCTCCCCCCCTTTAAGCGGATCTCGGAAGTTGAGAGACTTGGAACATTTCTTTTTTCAGATTCATATAAAGGGGCAATGCTTTAGTCACAAACAAACCATTTTTCATAGTTGACCCCCTTGCCCCCAATCTCCCCCCTCCCCCCCCCCGTTTTGGCGAATCTTTTTTTTGTTTTTTTTACGGATTCAGCGTAGGGATCCCGAGAGGAGCGAACCTACGAGACCGAGTGCAGCGCAGGGGGGAGGTGGCGAGCGAAGCGAGCCGGCGACCTCCGTAGTGTAACGAAGGTTGAGTGGGTGAAGCGAAACTCAGTGCCTGGCGACGACAAGCAAACATTAGGGTTATGTTTTTTGGAACAAAGTGTAGGGTAGGTGTAGGGTAGGTGTAGGGTAGGTGTAGGGTAGGTGTAGGGTAGGTGTAGGGTAGGTGTAGGGTAGGTGTAGGGTAGGTGTAGGGTAGGTGTAGGGTAGGTGTAGGGTAGGTGTAGGGTAGGTGTAGGGTAGGTGTAGGGTAGGTGTAGGGTAGGTGTAGGGTAGGTGTAGGGTAGGTGTAGGGTAGGTGTAGGGTAGGTGTAGGGTAGGTGTAGGGTAGGTGTAGGGTAGGTGTAGGGTAGGTGTAGGGTAGGTGTAGGGTAGGTGTAGGGTAGGTGTAGGGTAGGTAACACGCGAGCTGCTTGCAGCTCGCGCACCAAGCGAATACTAGTTATTATAATATATAAAACTGCATTACCACTGACTGACTCACTGATTGACATAATTGTTCTCCCAGATGGTGGAGGGGGAGGTGGGTATATTTTGACAGATTCGTAAACAAGTAACTCCCGTGAGTATGGGAAAAGTGCCAAACCTCCCCTTTTCCCCCCCCCTCCTCCCCCCCTCTATCGTATCTCGGAAACTAAGGTACCCGTATTTTTTGTTTTTTACGGATTCGTTTAGAGGAGGCTCGGAAAAGTAAAAACCATTTTTCAAAGTTGACCCCCTCGCCCCCCTTCTCCCCCCCTTTAAGCGGATCTCGAAAGTTGGAACATTTGGAACATTTCTTTTTTCAGATTCATATAAAGGGGCAATGCTTTAGTCACAAACAAACCATTTTTCAAAGTTGACCCCCTTGCCCCCCTTCTCCCCCTCCCCCCCCCCTTTCGGCGAATCTTTTTGTCGTGTTTTTTTTACGGATTCGTTTAGAGGAGGCTCGGAAAAGTAAAAGCCAATTTTCAAAGTTGACCCCCTCACCCCCCTTCTCCCCCCCTTTAAGCGGATCTCGGAAGTTGAGAGACTTGGAACATTTCTTTTTTCAGATTCATATAAAGGGGCAATGCTATAGTCACAAACAAACCATTTTTCAAAGTTGACCCCCTTGCCCCCTTCTCCCCCCTCCCACCCCCCGTTTTGGCGAAACTTTTTTTTACGGATTCAGCGTAGGGATCCCGAGTGGAGCGAACCTACGAGACCGAGTGCAGCGCAGGGGGGAGGTGGCGAGCGAAGCGAGCCGGCGACCTCCGTAGCGTAACGAAGGTTGAGTGGGTGAAGCGAAACTCAGTGCCTGGCGACGACAAGCAAACATTAGGGTTATGTTTTTTGGAACAAAGTGTAGGGTAGGTGTAGGGTAGGTGTAGGGTAGGTGTAGGGTAGGTGTAGGGTAGGTGTAGGGTAGGTGTAGGGTAGGTGTAGGGTAGGTGTAGGGTAGGTGTAGGGTAGGTGTAGGGTAGGTGTAGGGTAGGTGTAGGGTAGGTGTAGGGTAGGTGTAGGGTAGGTGTAGGGTAAGTGTAGGGTAGGTGTAGGGTAGGTGTAGGGTAGGTGTAGGGTAGGTGTAGGGTAGGTGTAGGGTAGGTGTAGGGTAGGTGTAGGGACAACAGCACGCGAGCTGCTTGCAGCTCGCGCACCAAGCAAATACTAGTTATTATACTATATAAAACTGCATTACCACTCACTGACTCACTGACTCACTCATTGACATAATTGTTCTCCCAGATGGTGAAGGGGGAGGTGGGTATATTTTGACAGATTCGTAAACAAGTAACTCTTGCGAGTATGGGAAAAGTCCCAAACCTCCCCTTTTCCTCCCCCCTCCTCCCCCCCTCTATCGTATCTCGGAAACTAAGGTACCTGTAGTATGTTTTTTTTACGGATTCGTTTAGAGGAGGCTCGGAAAAGTAAAAACCATTTTTCAAAGTTGACCCCCTCGCCCCCCTTCTCCCCCCCTTTAAGCGGATCTCGGAAGTTGAGAGACTTGGAACATTTCTTTTTTCAGATTCATATAAAGGGGCAATGCTTTAGTCACAAACAAACCATTTTTCAAAGTTGACCCCCTTGCCCCCCTTCTCCCCCCTCCCCCCCCATTTTGGCTAATCCTTTTTTTTTTGTTTTTTTTACGGAATCGTTTAGAGGAGGCTAGGAAAAGTAAAAACCATATATCAAAGTTGACCCCCTCGCCCCCCTTCTCCCCCCCTTTAAGCGGATCTCGGAAGTTGAGAGACTTGGAACATTTCTTTTTTCAGATTCTTATTAAGGGGCAATGCTATAGTCACAAACAAACCATTTTTCAAAGTTGACTCCTTTGCCCCCCTTCCCCCCCACCACCCCCATTTTGGTGAATCATTTTTTTTTCAGTTTTTTTTACGGATTCATTTAGAGGTAGCTCGGAAAAGTAAAAACCATTTTTCAAAGTTGACCCCCTCGCCGCCCTTCTCCCCCCCTTTAAGCGGATCTCGGAAGTTGAGAGGCTTGGAACATTTCTTTTTTCAGATTCATATAAAGGGGCAATGCTATAGTCACAAACGAACCAGTTTTCAAAGTTGACCCCCTTGCCCCCCTTCGCCCCCCCCCCCCCTCCCCGTTTTGGCGAATCTTTTATTTGTGTTTTTTACGGATTCAGCGTAGGGATCCCGAGTGGAGCGAACCTACGAGACCGAGTGCAGCGCAGGGGGGAGGTGGCGAGCGAAGCGAGCCGGCGACCTCCGTAGCGTAACGAAGGTTGAATGGGTGAAGCGAAACTCAGTGCCTGGCGACGACAAGCAAACATTAGGGTTATGTTTTTTGGAACAAAGTGTAGGGTAGGTGTAGGGTAGGTATAGGGTAGGTGTAGGGTAGGTGTAGGGTAGGTGTAGGGTAGGAGTAGGGTAGGTGTAGGGTAGGTGTAGGGTAGGTGTAGGGTAGGTGTAGGGTAGGTGTAGGGTAGGTGTAGGGTAGGTGTAGGGTAGGTGTAGGGTAGGTGTAGGGTAGGTGTAGGGTAGGTGTAGGGTAGGTGTAGGGTAGGTGTAGGGTAGGTGTAGGGTAGGTGTAGGGTAGGTGTAGGGTAGGTGTAGGGTAGGTGTAGGGTAGGTGTAGGGTAGGTGTAGGGTAGGTGTAGGGTAGGTGTAGGGTAGGTGTAGGGTAGGTGTAGGGTAGGTGTAGGGTAGGTGTAGGGTAGGTGTAGGGTAGGTGTAGGGTAGGTGTAGGGTAGGTGTAGGGTAGGTGTAGGGTAGGTGTAGGGTAGGTGTAGGGTAGGTGTAGGGTAGGTGTAGGGTAGGTGTAGGGTAGGTGTAGGGTATGTGTAGGGTAGGTGTAGGGTAGGTGTAGGGACAACAACACGCGAGCTGCTTGCAGCTCGCGCACCAAGCAAATACTAGTTATTATAATATATAAAACTGCATTACCACTGACTGACTGACTCACTCACTGACTCATTGACATAATTGTTCTCCCAGATGGTGGAGGGGGAGGTGGGTATATTTTGACAGATTCGTAAACAAGTAACTCCCGTGAGTATGGGGAAAGTCCCAAACCTCCCCTTTTCCTCCCCCATCCTCCCCCCCTCTATCGTATCTCGGAAACTAAGGTACCCGTATTTTTTGTTTTTTACGGATTCGTTTAGAGGAGGCTCGCAAAAGTAAAAACCATTTTTCAAAAATGACCCCCTCGCCCCCCTTCCCCCCCCCTTTAAGCGGATCTCGGAAGTTGAGAGACTTGGAACATTTCTTTTTTCAGATTCATATAAAGGGGCAATGCTATAGTCACAAACAAACCATTTTTCAAAGTTGGCCCCCTTTCCCCCCTTCTCCCCCTCCCCCCCGTTTTGGCGAATCTTTTTTTTTTCAGTTTTTTTTACGGATTCGTTTAGAGGAGGCTCGCAAAAGTAAAAACCATTTTTCAAAAATGACCCCCTCGCCCCCCTTCTCCCCCCCTTTAAGCGGATCTCGGAAGTTGAGAGACTTGGAACATTTCTTTTTTCAGATTCATATAAAGCGGCAAAGCTAAAGTCACAAACAAACCATTTTTCAAAGTTGACCCCCTCGCCCCCCTTGCCCCCCCCGTTTTGGCGAATCTTTTCTTTTTGTTTTTTTTACGGATTCAGCGTAGGGATCCCGAGTGGAGCGAACCTACGAGACCGAGTGCAGCGCAGGGGGGAGGTGGCGAGCGAAGCGAGCCGGCGACCTCCGTAGCGTAACGAAGGTTGAGTGGGTGAAGCGAAACTCAGTGCCTGGCGACGACAAGCAAACATTAGGGTTATGTTTTTTGGAACAAAGTGTAGGGTAGGTGTACGGTAGGTGTACGGTAGGTGTACGGTAGGTGTACGGTAGGTGTAGGGTAGGTGTAGGGTAGGTGTAGGGTAGGTGTAGGGTAGGTGTAGGGTAGGTGTAGGGTAGGTGTAGGGTAGGTGTAGGGTAGGTGTAGGGTAGGTGTAGGGTAGGTGTAGGGTAGGTGTAGGGTAGGTGTAGGGTAGGTGTAGGGTAGGTGTAGGGTAGGTGTAGGGTAGGTGTAGGGTAGGTGTAGGGTAGGTGTAGGGTAGGTGTAGGGTAGGTGTAGGGTAGGTGTAGGGTAGGTGTAGGGTAGGTGTAGGGTAGGTGTAGGGTAGGTGTAGGGTAGGTGTAGGGTAGGTGTAGGGTAGGTGTAGGGTAGGTGTAGGGTAGGTGTAGGGTAGGTGTAGGGTAGGTGTAGGGTAGGTGTAGGGTAGGTGTAGGGTAGGTGTAGGGTAGGTGTAGGGTAGGTGTAGGGTAGGTGTAGGGTAGGTGTAGGGTAGGTGCAGGGTAGGTGTAGGGTAGGTGTAGGGTAGGTGTAGGGTAGGTGTAGGGTAGGTGTAGGGTAGGTGTAGGGTAGGTGTAGGGTAGGTGTAGGGTAGGTGTAGGGTAGGTGTAGGGTAGGTGTAGGGTAGGTGTAGGGTAGGTGTAGGGTAGGTGTAGGGTAGGTGTAGGGTAGGCTAAGGAATACTTCGTGTAGGGTAGGTGTAGGGACAACAACACGCGAGCTGCTTGCAGCTCGCGCACCAAGCAAATACTAGTTATATTATATAAAACTGCATTACCACTGACTGACTGACTGATTGACATAATTGTTCTCCCAGATGGTGGAGGGGGAGGTGGGTATATTTTGACAGATTCGTAAACAAGTAACTCCCGTGAGTATGGGAAAAGTCCCAAACCTCCCCTTTTCCTCCCCCATCCTCCCCCCCTCTATCGTATCTCGGAAACTAAGGTACCCGTATTTTTTGTTTTTTACGGATTCGTTTAGAGGAGGCTCGCAAAAGTAAAAACCATTTTTCAAAAATGACCCCCTCGCCCCCCTTCCCCCCCCCTTTAAGCGGATCTCGGAAGTTGAGAGACTTGGAACATTTCTTTTTTCAGATTCATATAAAGGGGCAATGCTATAGTCACAAACAAACCATTTTTCAAAGTTGGCCCCCTTTCCCCCCTTCTCCCCCTCCCCCCCGTTTTGGCGAATCTTTTTTTTTTCAGTTTTTTTTACGGATTCGTTTAGAGGAGGCTCGCAAAAGTAAAAACCATTTTTCAAAAATGACCCCCTCGCCCCCCTTCTCCCCCCCTTTAAGCGGATCTCGGAAGTTGAGAGACTTGGAACATTTCTTTTTTCAGATTCATATAAAGCGGCAAAGCTAAAGTCACAAACAAACCATTTTTCAAAGTTGACCCCCTCGCCCCCCTTGCCCCCCCCGTTTTGGCGAATCTTTTCTTTTTGTTTTTTTTACGGATTCAGCGTAGGGATCCCGAGTGGAGCGAACCTACGAGACCGAGTGCAGCGCAGGGGGGAGGTGGCGAGCGAAGCGAGCCGGCGACCTCCGTAGCGTAACGAAGGTTGAGTGGGTGAAGCGAAACTCAGTGCCTGGCGACGACAAGCAAACATTAGGGTTATGTTTTTTGGAACAAAGTGTAGGGTAGGTGTACGGTAGGTGTACGGTAGGTGTACGGTAGGTGTACGGTAGGTGTACGGTAGGTGTAGGGTAGGTGTAGGGTAGGTGTAGGGTAGGTGTAGGGTAGGTGTAGGGTAGGTGTAGGGTAGGTGTAGGGTAGGTGTAGGGTAGGTGTAGGGTAGGTGTAGGGTAGGTGTAGGGTAGGTGTAGGGTAGGTGTAGGGTAGGTGTAGGGTAGGTGTAGGGTAGGTGTAGGGTAGGTGTAGGGTAGGTGTAGGGTAGGTGTAGGGTAGGTGTAGGGTAGGTGTAGGGTAGGTGTAGGGTAGGTGTAGGGTAGGTGTAGGGTAGGTGTAGGGTAGGTGTAGGGTAGGTGTAGGGTAGGTGTAGGGTAGGTGTAGGGTAGGTGTAGGGTAGGTGTAGGGTAGGTGTAGGGTAGGTGTAGGGTAGGTGTAGGGTAGGTGTAGGGTAGGTGCAGGGTAGGTGTAGGGTAGGTGTAGGGTAGGTGTAGGGTAGGTGTAGGGTAGGTGTAGGGTAGGTGTAGGGTAGGTGTAGGGTAGGTGTAGGGTAGGTGTAGGGTAGGTGTAGGGTAGGTGTAGGGTAGGTGTAGGGTAGGTGTAGGGTAGGTGTAGGGTAGGTGTAGGGTAGGCTAAGGAATACTTCGTGTAGGGTAGGTGTAGGGACAACAACACGCGAGCTGCTTGCAGCTCGCGCACCAAGCAAATACTAGTTATATTATATAAAACTGCATTACCACTGACTGACTGACTGATTGACATAATTGTTCTCCCAGATGGTGGAGGGGGAGGTGGGTATATTTTGACAGATTCGTAAACAAGTAACTCCCGTGAGTATGGGAAAAGTGCCAAACCTCCCCTTTTCCCCCCCCCCTCCTCCCCCCCTCTATCGTTTCTCGGAAACTAAGGTACCCGTATTTTTTGTTTTTTACGGATTCGTTTAGAGGAGGCTCGGAAAAGTAAAAACCATTTTTCAAAGTTGACCCCCTCACCCCCCTTCTCCCCCCCTTTAAGCGGATCTCGGAAGTTGAGAGACTTGGAACATTTTTTTTTTCAGATTCATATAAAGGGGCAATGCTTTAGTCACAAACAAACCATTTTTCAAAGTTGCCCCCTTGCCCCCCTTCTCCCCCCACCCCCCCGTTTTGGCGAATCTTTTTTTTTTCAGTTTTTTTTACGGATTCGTTTAGAGGAGGCTCGGAAAAGTAAAAACCATTTTTCAAAGTTGACCCCCTCGACCCCCTTCTCCCCCCCTTTAAGCGGATCTCGGAAGTTGAGAGACTTGGAACATTTATTTTTTCAGATTCATATAAAGGAGCCAATGCTTTAGTCGGAATCATTTTTCAAATCTCCCCTCTCTCCCCCCCTTCACCCCTCCTCTCCCCAACCTCCCCGAGTGGATCCCGAGTGGAGCGAACCTACGCGACCGAGTGCAGCGCAGGGGGGAGGTGGCGAGCGAAGCGAGCCGGCGACCTCCGTAGCGTAACGAAGGTTGAGTGGGTGAAGCGAAACTCAGTCCCTGGCGACGACAAGCAAACATTAGGGTTATGTTTTTTGGAACAAAGTTTAGGGTAGGTGTAGAGTAGGTGTAGGGTAGGTGTAGGGTAGGTGTAGGGTAGGAGTAGGGTAGGTGTAGGGTAGGTGTAGGGTAGGTGTAGAGTAGGTGTAGGGTAGGTGTAGGGTAGGTGTAGGGTAGGTGTAGGGTAGGTGTAGGGTAGGTGTAGGGTAGGTGTAGGGTAGGTGTAGGGTAGGTGTAGGGTAGGTGTAGGGTAGGTGTAGGGTAGGTGTAGGGTAGGTGTAGGGTAGGTGTAGGGTAGGTGTAGGGTAGGTGTAGGGTAGGTGTAGGGTAGGTGTAGGGTAGGTGTAGGGTAGGTGTAGGGTAGGTGTAGGTTAGGTGTAGGGTAGGTGTAGGGTAGGTGTAGGGTAGGTGTAGGGTAGGTGTAGGGTAGGTGTAGGGTAGGTGTAGGGTAGGTGTAGGGTAGGTGTAGGGTAGGTGTAGGGTAGGTGTAGGGTAGGTGTAGGGTAGGAGTAGGGTAGGTGTAGGGTAGGTGTAGGGTAGGTTAAGGAATACTTCTCAAAAACACGACGAAGCCGCGAGCTGCTTGCAGCTCGCGCACCAAGCAAATACTAGTTATATTATATAAAACTGCATTACCACTCACTGACATAATTGTTCTCCCAGATGGTGAAGGGGGAGGTGGGTATATTTTGACAGATTCGTAAACAAGTCACTCTCGCGAGTATGGGAAAAGTCCCAAACCTCCCCTTTTCCTCCCCCCTCCTCCCCCCCTCTATCGTATCTCGGAAACTAAGGTACCGGTATTCTGTTTTTTTACGGATTCGTTTAGAGGAGGCTTGGAAAAGTAAAAACCATTTTTCAAAGTTGACCCCCTCGCCCCCCTTCTCCCCCCCTTTAAGCGGATCTCGAAAGTTGGAACATTTGGAACATTTCTTTTTTCAGATTCATATAAAGGGGCAATGCTATAGTCACAAACGAACCAGTTTTCAAAGTTGACCCCCTTGCCCCCCTTTCCCCCCCCCCCCCCGTTTTGGCGAATTTTTTTTTTCAGTTTTTTTTACGGATTCGTTTAGAGGAGGCTCGGAAAAGTAAAAACCATTTTTCAAAGTTGACCCCTCGCCCCCCTTCTCCCCCCCTTTAAGCGGATCTCGGCAGTTGAGAGACTTGGAACATTTCTTTTTTCAGATTCATATAAAGGGGCAATACTTTAGTCACAAACAAACCATTTGTCAAAGTTGACCCCCTTGCCGCCCTTCTCCCCCCCCTCCCCACCGTTTTGGCGAATCTTTTTTGTTCAGTTTTTTTTACGGATTCAGCGTAGGGATCCCGAGTGGAGCGAACCTACGAGACCGAGTGCAGCGCAGGGGGGAGGTGGCGAGCGAAGCGAGCCGGCGACCTCCGTAGCGTAACGAAGGTTGAGTGGGTGAAGCGAAACTCAGTGTCTGGCGACGACAAGCAAACATTAGGGTTATGTTTTTTGGAACAAAGTGTAGGGTAGGTGTAGGGTAGGTGTAGGGTAGGTGTAGGGTAGGTGTAGGGTAGGTGTAGGGTAGGTGTAGGGTAGGTGTAGGTTAGGTGTAGGGTAGGTGTAGGGTAGGTGTAGGGTAGGTGTAGGGTAGGTGTAGGGTAGGTGTAGGGTAGGTGTAGGGTAGGTGTAGGGTAGGTGTAGGGTAGGTGTAGGGTAGGTGTAGGGTAGGTGTAGGGTAGGTGTAGGGTAGGTGTAGGGTAGGTGTAGGGTAGGTGTAGGGTAGGTGTAGGGTAGGTGTAGGGTAGGTGTAGGGTAGGTGTAGGGACAACAACACGCGGGTGTAGGGACAACAACACGCGAGCTGCTTGCAGCTCGCGCACCAAGCAAATACTAGTTATACTATATAAAACTGCATTACCACTGACTGACTGACATAATTGTTCTCCCAGATGGTGGATGGGGAGGTGGGTATATTTTGACAGATTCGTAAACAAGTGACTCTCGCGAGTTTGGGAAAAGTCCCAAACCTCCCCTTTTCCTCCCCCCTCATCCCCCCCTCTATCGTATCTCGGAAACTAAGGTACCCGTAGAATGTTTTTTTTACGGATTCGTTTAGAGGAGGCTCGGAAAAGCAAAAACCATTTTTCAAATTTGACCCCCTCGCCCCCCTTCTC
Source organism: Orthosia incerta (assembly GCA_948252205.1). Lineage (NCBI taxonomy): Eukaryota > Metazoa > Arthropoda > Insecta > Lepidoptera > Noctuidae > Orthosia > Orthosia incerta. The sequence goes on from CAOCPI010000004.1 coordinate 23,620, forward strand.
TCCCCCTTTAAGCGGATCTCGGAAGTTGAGAGACTTGGAACATTTCTTTTTTCAGATTCATATAAAGGGGCAATGCTGTAGTCACAAACATACCATTTTTCAAAGTTGACCCCCTTGCTCCCCTTCTCCCCCCTCCCCCCCGTTTTGGCAAATCTTTTTTTTTTGTTTTTTTTTACGGAATCATTTAGAGGAGGCTCGGAAAAGTAAAAACCATTTTTCAAAGTTGACCCCTCGCCCCCCTTTCCCCCCCTTTAAGCGGATCTCGGAAGTTGAGAGACTTGGAACATTTCTTTTTTCAGATTCATATAAAGGGGCAATGCTAAAGTCACAAACAAACCATTTTTCAAAGTTGACCCCCTCGCCCCCCTTTCCCCCTCCGTTTTGGCGAATCTTTTTTTTTGTTTTACGGATTCAGCGTAGGGATCCCGAGTGGAGCGTACCTACGAGACCGAGTGCAGCGCAGGGGGGAGGCAGGGGGGAGGTGGCGAGCGAAGCGAGCCGGCGACCTCCGTAGCGTAACGAAGGTTGAGTGGGTGAAGCGAAACTCAGTGCCTGGCGACGACAAGCAAACATTAGGGTTATGTTTTTTGGAACAAAGTTTAGGGTAGGTGTAGAGTAGGTTTAGGGTAGGTGTAGGGTAGGTGTAGGGTAGGTGTAGGTTAGGTGTAGGGTAGGTGTAGGGTAGGTGTAGGGTAGGTGTAGGGTAGGTGTAGGGTAGGTGTAGGATAGGTGTAGGGTAGGTGTAGGGTAGGTGTAGGGTAGGTGTAGGGTAGGTGTAGGGTAGGTGTAGGGTAGGTGTAGGGTAGGTGTAGGGTAGGTGTAGGGTAGGTGTAGGGTAGGTGTAGGTTAGGTGTAGGGTAGGTGTAGGGTAGGTGTAGGGTAGGTGTAGGGTAGGTGTAGGGTAGGTGTAGGGTAGGTGTAGGGTAGGTGTAGGGTAGGTGTAGGGTAGGTGTAGGGTAGGTGTAGGGTAGGTGTAGGGTAGGTGTAGGGTAGGTGTAGGGTAGGTGTAGGGTAGGTGTAGGGTAGGTGTAGGGTAGGTGTAGGGTAGGTGTAGGGTAGGTGTAGGGTAGGTGTAGGGTAGGTGTAGGGTAGGTGTAGGGTAGGTGTAGGGTAGGTGTAGGGTAGGTGTAGGGTAGGTGTAGGGTAGGTGTAGGGTAGGTGTAGGGTAGGTGTAGGGTAGGTGTAGGGTAGGTGTAGGGTAGGTGTAGGGTAGGTGTAGGGTAGGTGTAGGGTAGGTGTAGGGTAGGTGTAGGGTAGGTGTAGGGTAGGTGTAGGGTAGGTGTAGGGTAGGTGTAGGGTAGGTGTAGGGTAGGTGTAGGGTAGGTGTAGGGTAGGTGTAGGGTAGGTGTAGGGTAGGTGTAGGGTAGGTGTAGGGTAGGTGTAGGGTAGGTGTAGGGTAGGTGTAGGGTAGGTGTAGGGTAGGTGTAGGGTAGGTGTAGGGTAGGTGTAGGGTAGGTGTAGGGTAGGTGTAGGGTAGGTGTAGGGTAGGTGTAGGGTAGGTGTAGGGTAGGTGTAGGGTAGGTGTAGGGTAGGTGTAGGGTAGGTGTAGGGTAGGTGTAGGGTAGGTGTAGGGTAGGTGTAGGGTAGGTGTAGGGTAGGTGTAGGGTAGGTGTAGGGTAGGTGTAGGGTAGGTGTAGGGTAGGTGTAGGGTAGGTGTAGGGTAGGTGTAGGGTAGGTGTAGGGTAGGTGTAGGGTAGGTGTAGGGTAGGTGTAGGGTAGGTGTAGGGTAGGTGTAGGGTAGGTGTAGGGTAGGTGTAGGGTAGGTGTAGGGTAGGTGTAGGGTAGGTGTAGGGTAGGTGTAGGGTAGGTGTAGGGTAGGTGTAGGGTAGGTGTAGGGTAGGTGTAGGGTAGGTGTAGGGTAGGTGTAGGGTAGGTGTAGGGTAGGTGTAGGGTAGGTGTAGGGTAGGTGTAGGGTAGGTGTAGGGTAGGTGTAGGGTAGGTGTAGGGCAGGTGTAGGGCAGGTGTAGGGTAGGTGTAGGGTAGGTGTAGGGTAGGTGTAGGGTAGGTGTAGGGTAGGTGTAGGGTAGGTGTAGGGTAGGTGTAGGGTAGGTGTAGGGTAGGTGTAGGGTAGGTGTAGGGTAGGTGTAGGGTAGGTGTAGGGTAGGTGTAGGGTAGGTGTAGGGTAGGTGTAGGGTAGGTGTAGGGTAGGTGTAGGGTAGGTGTAGGGTAGGTGTAGGGTAGGTGTAGGGTAGGTGTAGGGTAGGTGTAGGGTAGGTGTAGGGTAGGTGTAGGGTAGGTGTAGGGTAGGTGTAGGGTAGGTGTAGGGTAGGTGTAGGGTAGGTGTAGGGTAGGTGTAGGGTAGGTGTAGGGTAGGTGTAGGGTAGGTGTAGGGTAGGTGTAGGGTAGGTGTAGGGTAGGTGTAGGGTAGGTGTAGGGTAGGTGTAGGGTAGGTGTAGGGTAGGTGTAGGGTAGGTGTAGGGTAGGTGTAGGGTAGGTGTAGGGTAGGTGTAGGGTAGGTGTAGGGTAGGTGTAGGGTAGGTGTAGGGTAGGTGTAGGGTAGGTGTAGGGTAGGTGTAGGGACAACAAGACACGGGTGTAGGGACAACAACACGCGAGCTGCTTGCAGCTCGCGCACCAAGCAAATACTAGTTATTATATTATATAAAACTGCATTACCACTGACTCACTGACTCACTCATTGACATAATTGTTCTCCCAGATGGTGGAGGGGGAGGTGGGTATATTTTGACAGATTCGTAAACAAGTAACTCCCGTGAGTATGGGAAAAGTGCCAAACCTCCCCTTTTCCCCCCCTCTCCTCCCCCCCTCTATCATATCTCGGAAACTAAGGTACCCGTTTTTTTTGTTTTTTACGGATTCGTTTAGAGGAGGCTCGGAATAGTAAAAACCATTTTTCAAAGTTGACCCCCTTGCCCCCCTTCTCCCCCCCTTTAAGCGGATCTCGAAAGTTGAGAGACTTGGAACATTTCTTTTTTCAGATTCATATAAAGGGGCAATGCTTTAGTCACAAACGAACCAGTTTTCAAAGTTGACCCCCTTGCCCCCCTTCTCCCCCCTCCCCCCCCGTTTTGGCGAGTCTTTTTTTTTTGTTTTTTTTTACGGATTCGTTTAGAGGAGGCTCGGAAAAGTAAAAACCATTTTTCAAAGTTGACCCCCTCGCCCCCCTTCTCCCCCCCTTTAAGCGGATCTCGGAAGTTGAGAGACTTGGAACATTTCTTTTTTCAAATTCATATAAAGGGGCAATGCTATAGTCACAAACGAACCAGTTTTCAAAGTTGACCCCCTTGCCCTCCTTCTCCCCCCTCCCCCCCCGTTTTGGCGAATCTTTTTTTTTGTATTTTTTACGGATACAGCGAGCGTAGGGATCCCGTAAAAAAAATCGTCCCGATACGTAGCGTAACGAAGGTTGAGTGGGTGAAGCGAAACTCAGTGCCTGGCGACGACAAGCAAACATTAGGGTTATGTTTTTTGGAACAAAGTGTAGGGTAGGTGTAGGGTAGGTGTAGGGTAGGTGTAGGGTAGGTGTAGGGTAGGTGTAGGGTAGGTGTAGGGTAGGTGTAGGGTAGGTGTAGGGTAGGTGTAGGGTAGGTGTAGGGTAGGTGTAGGGTAGGTGTAGGGTAGGTGTAAGGTAGGTGTAGGGTAGGTGTAGGGTAGGTGTAGGGTAGGTGTAGGGTAGATGTAGGGTAGGTGTAGGGTAGGTTAAGGAATACTTCTCAAAAACACGACAAAGCCGCGAGCTGCTTGCAGCTCGCGCACCAAGCAAATACTAGTTATATTATATAAAACTGCATTACCACTCACTCACTCACTCATTGACATAATTGTTCTCCCAGATGGTGGATGGGGAGGTGGGTATATTTTGACAGATTCGTAAACAAGTAACTCCCGTGAGTATGGGAAAAGTCCCAAACCTCCCCTTTTCCCCCCCCCTCCTCCCCCCCTCTATCGTATCTCGGAAACTAAGATACCCGTATTTTTTGTTTTTTACGGATTCGTATAGAGGAGGCTCGAAAAAGTAAAAACCATTTTTCAAAGTTGACCCCCTCGCCCCCCTTTTCCCCCCCTTTAAGCGGATCTCGGAAGTTGAGAGACTTGGAACATTTCTTTTTTCAGATTCATATAAAGGGGCAATGCTATAGTCACAAACGAACCATTTTTCAAAGTTGACCCCCTTGCCCCCCTTCTCCCCCCTCCCCCGCCCGTTTTGGCAAATCTTTTTTTTTTGTTTTTTTACGGAATCGTTTAGAGGAGGCTCGGTAAAGTAAAAACCATTTTTCAAAGTTGACCCCCTCGCCCCTCTTCTCCCCCCCTTTAAGCGGATCTCGGAAGTTGAGAGACTTGGAACATTTCTTTTTTCAGATTTATATAAAGAGGCAATGCTATAGTCACAAACGAACCAGTTTTCAAAGTTGACCCCCTTGCCCCCCTTCTCCACCCTCCCCCCCCCCCGTTTTGGCGAATCTTTTTTTTGTTTTTTTTACGGATTCAGCGTAGGGATCCCGAGAGGAGCGAACCCACGAGACCGAGTGCAGCGCAGGGGGGAGGTGGCGAGCGAAGCGAGCCGGCGACCTCCGTAGCGTAACGAAGGTTGAGTGGGTGAAGCGAAACTCAGTGCCTGGCGACGACAAGCAAACATTAGGGTTATGTTTTTTGGAACAAAGTGTAGGGTAGGTGTAGGGTAGGTGTAGGGTAGGTGTAGGGTAGGTGTAGGGTAGGTGTAGGGTAGGTGTAGGGTAGGTGTAGGGTAGGTGTAGGGTAGGTGTAGGGTAGGTGTAGGGTAGGTGTAGGGTAGGTGTAGGGTAGGTGTAGGGTAGGTGTAGGTTAGGTGTAGGGTAGGTGTAGGGTAGGTGTAGGGTAGGTGTAGGGTAGGTGTAGGGTAGGTGTAGGGTAGGTGTAGGGTAGGTGTAGGGTAGGTGTAGGGTAGGTGTAGGGTAGGTGTAGGGTAGGTGTAGGGTAGGTGTAGGGTAGGTGTAGGGTAGGTGTAGGGTAGGTGTAGGGTAGGTGTAGGGTAGGTGTAGGGTAGGTGTAGGGTAGGTGTAGGGTAGGTGTAGGGTAGGTGTAGGGTAGGTGTAGGGTAGGTGTAGGGTAGGTGTAGGGTAGGTGTAGGGTAGGTGTAGGGTAGGTGTAGGGTAGGTGTAGGGTAGGTGTAGGGTAGGTGTAGGGTAGGTGTAGGGTAGGTGTAGGGTAGGTGTAGGGTAGGTGTAGGGTAGGTGTAGGGTAGGTGTAGGGTAGGTGTAGGGTAGGTGTAGGGTAGGTGTAGGGTAGGTGTAGGGTAGGTGTAGGGTAGGTGTAGGGTAGGTGTAGGGTAGGTGTAGGGTAGGTGTAGGGTAGGTGTAGGGTAGGTGTAGGGTAGGTGTAGGGTAGGTGTAGGGTAGGTGTAGGGTAGGTGTAGGGTAGGTGTAGGGTAGGTGTAGGGTAGGTGTAGGGTAGGTGTAGGGTAGGTGTAGGGTAGGTGTAGGGTAGGTGTAGGGTAGGTGTAGGGTAGGTGTAGGGTAGGTGTAGGGTAGGTGTAGGGTAGGTGTAGGGTAGGTGTAGGGTAGGTGTAGGGTAGGTGTAGGGTAGGTGTAGGAACAACAACACGCGAGCTGCTTGCAGCTCGCGCACCAAGCAAATACTAGTTATATTATATAAAACTGCATTACCACTCACTGACTGACTCATTGACATAATTGTTCTCCCAGATGGTGGATGGGGAGGTGGGTATATTTTGACAGATTCGTAAACAAGTAACTCCCGTGAGTATGGGAAAAGTCCCAAACCTCCCCTTTTCCTCCCCCCTCCTCCCCCCCTCTATCGTATCTCGGAAACTAAGGTACCCGTATTTTTTGTTTTTTACGGATTCGTTTAGAGAAGGTTCGCAAAAGTAAAAACCATTTTTCAAAGTTGACCCCCTCGTCCCCCTTCTCCCCCCCTTTAAGCGGATCTCGAAAGTTGAGAGACTTGGAACATTTCTTTTTTCAGATTCATATAAAGGGGCAATGCTATAGTCACAAACGAACCAGTTTTCAAAGTTGACCCCCTTGCCCCCCTTCTCCCCCTTCCCCCCCCGATTTGGCGAATCTTTTTCTTTTGTTTTTTTTACGGATTCGTTTAGAGGAGGCTCGGAAAAGTAAAAACCTTTTTTCAAAGTTGACCCCCTCGCCCCCCTTCTCCCCCCCTTTAAGCGGATCTCGGAAGTTGAGAGACTTGGAACATTTCTTTTTTCAGATTCATATAAAGGGGCAATGCTATAGTCACAAACGAACCAGTTTTCAAAATTGACCCCCTTGCCCCCCATCTCCCCCCTCCCCCCCCCCCCCCCGTTTTGGCGAATCTTTTTTTTGTTTTTTTTACGGATTCAGCGTAGGGATCCCGAGTGGAGCGAACCTACGAGACCGAGTGTAGCGCAGGGGGGAGGTGGCGAGCGAAGCGAGCCGGCGACCTCCGTAGCGTAACGAAGGTTGAGTGGGTGAAGCGAAACTCAGTGCCTGGCGACGACAAGCAAACATTGTGGTTATGTTTTTTGGAACAAAGTTTAGGGTAGGTGTAGGGTAGGTGTTGGGTAGGTGTAGGGTAGGTGTAGGGTAGGTGTAGGGTAGGTGTAGGGTAGGTGTAGGGTAGGTGTAGGGTAGGTGTAGGGTAGGTGTAGGGTAGGTGTAGGGTAGGTGTAGGGTAGGTGTAGGGTAGGTGTAGGGTAGGTGTAGGGTAGGTGTAGGGTAGGTGTAGGGTAGGTGTAGGGTAGGTGTAGGGTAGGTGTAGGGTAGGTGTAGGGTAGGTGTAGGGTAGGTGTAGGGTAGGTGTAGGGTAGGTGTAGGGTAGGTGTAGGGTAGGTGTAGGGTAGGTGTAGGGTAGGTTTTTTTTTTTTTTTTTTTTGGCGCCTACCTCTCCGCGCTTTTGGCGGAGTCTGCGAGCTAAGTTGGTTCCCCGGACAGAGTCCGGGACCTTGGGGACTCATTTATTCAAAGGTCAAATTTACACTATACATTGTCTTATTATCTATATAGTTAAATGTCTTTTACATATGAGTTTCCTAATTTACTTATTTTTTACAGACTTATTTTATCTTATAATAGCTTATTATTAGCGATACCGTGTTTCTATTTTGTTCATAGATTATGTATCGCTCTGTTTGCTTCCTATTTTATATATATATATAGAATTTTGAGCATTGCTGTTGTTATTTGTTTTTATCTACTGTTCTTTTTACCGTTTTTACACAGTATTTAATAAAATCTGTACTATACTTTTTGTCTGCTATAAGTTTACTAAGGTTCTCAGGTCGTATTGTAATCCCCAGTTTTTGTTCAAGGTCGTACCTTTCTCGGGCATATACCGGGCAATCTGTAATTATATGGATCGCTGTCTCGTCCTTGTCAGGGTCACATGCGCATGATGGGCTTTCCTTACACCCGAACCTGTTCAGGTATTCTGAAAACCCACCATGCCCTGTCAATACTTGGGTGATTAACCCTGTTGGTCTTATTTTCCTAACATTTTTATACGCATCAACAGCGTCCGGGAAGAAAAGTTTTGTTGTTGAGGCTGTGTCACCCATCCTGTACCTCCGGTTCCATTCGACAAGCGAATCCTCTCGGATTTGCCGCTTGACGAATGAGACCGGACACTGGTCATAATCCGGCCTCTTCTTGAGTTTTAGCGCTGCTTCTTTAGCTAAATGATCGGCTCTTTCATTCCCCTCCAGTCCCGCGTGCGCCTTAATCCAAAACATAGCAACATGCTTGTTTTGGATTTTGCATTTTCGCAGGTTCTCCCTGGTTTCAACTGCGAGGGGATGAGAGGAGCGGTAGTTTGCAACCGTTTCCAGTGAGGACCGTGAGTCACTCAATATGCCAAAAGACCCTTCTGTGTGCTTATGGATCTCCCGAGTGGCTTTGCATATGGCCAGCAGTTCGGCCTGGTAGACCGTGCAGTGGGACGACAGCTTCAATTTCTGGCATTTGGTTTCGGCGCCATTTCTCCAAAGAGACAATGCCGCCCCCACCTTTCCATCAATTTTGCTGCCGTCCGTATATATCTGCACTGCTTGTGTGCAGTGGTGTGCGAGTTGTTCTTGGTCTGCCAGGCATATGAACTGCAGACTCATATGTTCCGCCGGGTGGGGTGTCAAGGCAAATGCGGTGCGTCGCTCGACGTCCCTATCTCCTAGCGCCAACCGGGGCAACCCCCTCTTCGCCTCGTACAGGGCAGCTGCCTCTCGTATTCGGAGATCGAGGGGAAGTATCCCAGTCAGCACTAGCGCCGAGTTCAGGGATACGGTGCGATAGGATTTGCACATTTTCTGTGCAAATCCTCTTTGGACCGCATTTAACCTCTTCGTTATGCACAGCTTGGTGGCTGCGGGTGCCCATGCACTTGCTGCGTACATTATGACCGGTTCGACTACTGCCGTGTACATGGTGCGGATGACGTCGGGGTGGAGGCCCCAGCTGACCTTCGCAGCCCTCGACAACTGATGGTAAAACCTAATCGCCTTTTTGCACACATTCGCCACGTGCTTGTTGAATGTGAGCTTGTTGTCGATAGTTAGCCCCAGGATTTTGATTTCCTGCGTCATGCCAATGGCTACCCCTCCCATGCCCAGCCGGGGGGTGTCATACTTCCGTTTCCGCGTGATTACCATCGCATTTGTTTTATGCGGTGCGAATTTCAACTTGTTGCTGACACCCCACTGATACACATGGGCGAGGGCGTCATTCGCCTTCCGCTCAATCTCGATCGCTGAGTCGCCATCAAATACTAGCACCACGTCGTCAGCAAAAGCTTGACAGTAGTCTCCCCGTTCCTCCAGCCCCTTTAGTAAGGGGTCCAGGAGGGTGTTCCAGAGGATCGGTCCTCCAATGGATCCCTGTACACAGCCCTTCGACGTCTCCCTTACTACCTCTTCGCCTGCATACCTGACCCTGACCCTTCGGTTATTGAGGTAGCTGTCTATGATTCTCCTCACATTTACCGGGCATTTTTCCTCAGCTAGTCTGGTTCTAATAGCTGGCCACCATGCGCTGTCAAAAGCTCCCTCTATGTCTAGCGACACCATTACGATCAGCTTGCGCTCTGCTAGCTTGCTGCGAATGTGCCCAACTAGATCATAGAGAGAGTCTTCCGTGCTCTTCTGGGGCATGAACCCGTACTGGCGAGTACTGAGTTTCGGTATAATATGCCATTTCACTCTGTTTATGACCATTTTTTCCAAGATTTTTCCCAGCACCGGCAACAGACCAATTGGTCTGTAGGATTTTGGAGTCGTATAGCTCTCTTTCCCGGGTTTCCTTAGGACCACAACTGTGGCTTCCTTCCAGGTCCCGGAAAAGTAGCCCAGCTCCAAGCACTTGTTAGCCAGTGCTAGGAAAGTTCCAGGATCATGGTCAATCGAACGCTGGCAGATATCAGCCGTGAGGCCATCCGCCCCGGGGGCCTTCTTGGGGTTAAAGGTGCGTATGGAGGAGTTTAGCTCCTCGATGGTGAACGGTGGGTCATGTTTATCATCATGACCCATGACGTTCACTTTTTCAGCTGTCTCTCTTACTCGCATATGTTCCTCTCTGTCTTCTTCCCTTCGATCCCCGGGGTAGAAGGTTTCCGCCAGCAATTCGGCAGAGTGGAGAGTGTCCAGTACCTTTCCGTTCACGGTCAGGGGCAGGTCCTCGTGCCGTTTTTTGGTTCGGCCTATAACCCGGTATATGCCGTCCCATAGCCTTTCCCCATCTTGTCTTTCACAGAAAGCTTTCCAGCTTTCTGTTTGGGCATTTCTGGCTTTTATTTCATATTCTTCCTTTATTTGCAGGTACTCAGCGACGACAGCCTGTCTTCTGACAGGTGCTGCACAACGGATCCTGCGCCGCCTAGTGGCGACTGCCTTCTTCAGCGTGGCGAGCTCATCCGACCACCATGGTAAGCTGACCCTGTTATTTGGCTTTATTTGGGGTATACTTATGTTAGCCACTTCTATAATGGAGTTTTGGTATTCTTGAATTTTGGCTTCTAAATCTACTGTGTTTTGTATTTTTTCTATTTCTGAAGGGTTTGTATTTTGTTCTGTGTGCAACTGGGCCAATTTCTCACGAAATTGGTCCCAGTTTGCTTTTTTACTATTATAAATGCGTGTGGTCCTACTTATTTGTATACCTCTTGCCCTCTCCAAGGCCAGCCTAAAAGTGATGGTGTTGTGGTCTGAGCTCGTCAAGCCCTCCACTACCTTCCAGTCATCCACGAAGCCGAGCAGATCAGTCGTGCAGACCGTGATGTCTACTACACTTTGGTAGAGGCTAGTTCCACGCACTGTGTGGAACGTTGGAGTGCCGCCGACGTTGAGTATCTGCAAATCCATCTCTTCAAGAGCACCAGCCACTTCATTCCCTCTATTATTGGTTTTCTGGCTGCCCCACCAAGAGTTTTGCGCATTGACGTCGCCTGCCATGACGATCCGCCGGCCGAAGTTCCGCTCAATCCTTTTTAGCTGCTCCAAGTATGGCCCTATCGGTTCTGGCTTAGGTTCAAAGTAGAACGAGACTACCACGATCTCCCAGGCAATTGTCCTCATCTTCACCACCGTGATGTTGGGTGTGGTGAAGTCCGGGCACTGGACGACGTCTATGTCGCCGTCAAAGACAGCGATTGCTGTCTTGACGACACCGTCCTCCGTTTTATTGCACTGGTAAATTCTAGCGCCGCGGTAGTCTTTCATTCTACCTATGCCTCCGATGTACGGCTCCTGGAGCAGTGCAAAGGCCATATTCCTTTTGTTCGCCTCAAGCATTAATTCATTAGTTGCCAGTGCCTTTCTTTGCAAGTTTGCTTGGGCTACTACGTATGGCCTTGTGTTTGAGACAGATGTTCCGCCGGTGACCACCTTAGCAGTACGCCGTCGTGCTTCGGGCCATTGCATCCCATTTCCTTCTTATGGGGCACTCTTGGCTGAAGGCGTTGTGCTCCACTTTTTCAAGTTTTGCACGCGTGCAGTTACAACATGACGGGCCCGCTCCTTCAAGCCAGCCTGGGCAGTCTGCCTTCATGTGAGCGCCCCCACAATGGCTACACCGTGCCTGGGTTTCCTGGCAGAAACGTCTGCCGTGTCCGTATCCCAGACAAAGCGAGCACTGGACTAACGGAGACTGGTCGGCCACTCGAATCCTCTGGAACTCGATGTGTACCGACCCAGCCTCCGTCATTCGCCGCCAAATTGTGGGAGACACCCGCACTATGACATGGCTTTGGTGCGGATTTCTCGTGCGCTTCCTATAGGCGATCTCTAGTCTATCGGCTTCGCCGAGTCCTTTAAACAAATCCTTATTTTGTTTCTTCAGCGCACCAAGAATCTCCTCGTCGCTGTTGTACTGCAACACGTCTTTGAGCACAACTAAAGGGTCTTTATTTTTTAATTCTTCGGCTCTCAGGTTTTCTGACTTTGTCAGCCTGGCCTTAACTTTCTCTCTTTCTTCCTGATTCCTAAAGCCCATTATTACCTTCCTATCTTTGGCCTTCCTAATTCTTTCTACTTCCACTCCTCCCTCCTTTGCATTTACCACCTCTCTTATTCTGTTAATAACCATCTCACCGGTCTCCAGCTCGTTTGTCGCCGTGACCATGAGCGAGTGCAGTGCAGTCCGCTCCGGAGGATTTCTCCCAGCGGACGACGCTACGCTCGCGTAGGTCTGCCTTTCGGCTTTTTCCAGGCAATTCTGCAGTTTCACCATGTTTACGGTGTTCTGCTTGATTAATTCAGCATGATCAACGAGCATTTTCCTAAGGGCCTCTCTCTCCTTTTCCCTTTCCCGGTCCGCTATCCCCTCCTGGTTTGCCTTTGAAGACTTTGGCGATTTCAGAGGCAGTTCCATCTGTTTTGTTTTTGTCGTGGACTCTGCCTCTTTTGCCAAGCTGTACAGCTTTTCCGCAGCCAGAGTGATTTCCGCCTTAATCTCGGTCTTTATGTTCCTCGAGAGGCCTAGCTGGGTCTTAATTTTTGCTAGGCATTTCCTGGCTTCGGACACTCTGTCTCTCGGCTTTGCTGGCTCGACCAGGGTGGGTGACGCAGTAGCGGTGGTGATGGTGGCTGAGGTAGCGGGGGCGATTTTTGGTTTCTCAGGGGGGGTTTGGGGCTTTATTAGGGACTTTTTTATTGTCTCCTGCTTTGCCGCTTCCCATTCCCCGATACTTCTCCTGACTGTTGAGTTCGCTACCGGTGGTGTTTTTTCCGGTGGTGAGGCCCTCGTAAACGTAGAGTTAAGAGAGGGGTTTGCTACCAATTTCCTGGGGATGGCCTCCTCTTTCTCCTTGTTTTGGGCTGGTGTCCTGCTCATCATTTTAATGCCGGGGTTGGGTGTCGCCTATAGTTGTCACTTACGAGGTTGTATAGGGCCTTATAAGTGTATGTCACAAGCAAATTAACTAACTAGTTTGTAAAGGGGTATTGTATAAGATACCCTCTTTATGTCGCTATTGATGTTCCCCTTCTCAAATAAGGTACTGGTCAACAGTTTTGATAATTTAATCCTATCCTATATTATAGCAGTACAATAGTACTGCTTTATGTCCTAATTTAAATATATAAAATTAAATTGGAATTATTATTGATATTAGAATTGGAATTATACTGGTATTAAAATTAAATTCAGGATTGGATTCTGCAATAAATTGCTACAGTTGTCTTATTCTAAATTATAGTAGTACAAGAGTACTACTATAAGTCCTAAGTTAAGTTTAAATACAGATATTTACAGATAAATTTAGCAAAAATGCTTATCACTTGTCTTAAACCTAGTTTATATTAGCACAATAGTGCTAATATATGTCCTTATATCTAAACACTGAGTCTAGGGGACCACCGAGCCGCCCAAGTTCCCAGTCTCTATCTTTTACTTGGAGAGGGGGGGCTTTTCGCTGTTTCGGTTGGGGCTAAAAGAAAGGCCGCCTTTTCCCGATTCCGGAGATACCAAACTTGGTAGGTCTGTGACCTCCGGTACCGAAGTTAGCTTCGGAGGGTAAAATTTTTTGAGGGGTGGGGGTGCGGGGGAAAAATTTCTACTTTACCACTCCGGCGAAGTGGAGTAGAGTGCCGAAGAAACAACTTAGGAATATCGACCCGTTCCCGAGCTATCAACACTCAAACCACTACAATTAGTTCCGGCTAGTGACTATAGGTGGCCCTAGCTGGTCTGACTGTTTTGTAGTGATTTCTTGGCCTTGGTTGTTACTCAGTTATTGATCAGTAAACTTTTAGTTCCTCGACACTTACCTCAGCCGGAAATTGCAAAGCGGAAATTATTGGGAATAAAGTGGAAAGAAAAATGGGACAAATGGGGGGCGAAGGGGCCGGGTAGTAGTGTAGGTGTTATTGGGATAGGCTATTCGGTCTTGGCCGATGTTCTGAGCAATAATAATTTTGGGGGGGGGGAGTCTGAAAAAAAAAGTCAAAAGGGGGGATTTTTTGCGCCTATCCTAATCTTAGTCCCGACGGACGGGGGGGTAGACGGGGGGGGGTAAATTTCGGTCCCAGGTCCGTATCTCCAGCCGTTCCTGAGATATCTGGACTTTATTATGTTTTTGGGAGAGGTTCAAAATTAATGACGGCTGGGTCAATTAAAAAATTTTAGTAAAGAAATAAAACTACCCGGGGGGATTTTGAGCTTGGTCTTCCCCGAGCTTTGGTGAAATAAGGCCAGATTGAAATACTGTACGTAGTACAGTATTTCAATCTGGCCTTATTTTTGCTCCAACTTTAGCCGTTCCCGAGTTACGAGGGCTTTCCTAGAATTAGAGGAACGATCCTTCTCGAAAGTCGACCTCTAGGTCGATTCGACTTCGAAATCGACTCGACTCGATATTGAATCGATATCGACCCGCACTCAAGTTCGACTTAGGCCCAATAAATAAATAATATAAGGGTATTAGGGATAAGGGGTGGTAAGGGTCTAACGGGAGATACGGGAAGATTCGGGATTTTTGAAGTTAAATTATTAAAAAATGTTGTCAATTATTGTTGTAATAATATAAAATTTTATTCAAAAATACACAAATTATTTTTTAAATTGTCCAAAATATGGTTGTGTTTCGCTCTGAATTTGGCTCGTTTTTAAGGCTCAAATCGCCAGGTCCCAGTGACTTAATTAATACTCAGATATATCAAAACATTTCACCATTTTAACCTATATGTAAAATTTTCCACCACGCAACACGTGCATAATGGCGTGAAATTTTTAAGATAAATATTATTACGATGTACAGTTGAAAATCGACTTTTTTATTTCGACCGATTTTGAAAATCCAAAGTTATAGCTAACCAGCTTTGGTGCCAGAAGCTCTGAATCAGTCCTTATTTTTCGTCTAGGTTGGTCCTAGGCCAAGATCTAGCACGATACAAATTTCAAAATATAAATTTGGACAATACAAACTTATCTGGTAGCGTGAGAATGAACTATATTTCTGAAATAACTTTACTATACACAGTATTCTTAGTTCGATTTCCACGAGAATTTTTTATTGGCTAGTAAATTATTTGTACTATTTAATTCTATTTCAACTATACTGATAAAATTAATAATAAAGGGTACAAAAAATCCTTCAAGGAAAAGCAAAACTAATGACAACCGCAAATACCTTGTATAGGCACTTGCGGTCGCACAATTTCCTTGAAAATTTTCAGGGTCACTCCCGGCTGCTCCAGGGGGTCGATCAGGTCTTCGGGTTTCACCGCTCGCACCTCCAAGCTGGTTTTCCACCCCTTGGAAATTCGCGGAAAACTTTTCAGATGGCTGAAGAAAACTTTTCAGATGGCTGAAGATGCGTACAGCTTCCTGAGACTTCACGGGCAAAATCCCGGAATCACCAGGGTCGTCGGGGCCGCTGAAACGCACACCAATTCACAACCGGGCAAAACAAAAACTACCCCAAAATCGGCAAGGACACCTTTTTGTGGAGTGTTTACCTCACTTCTACCAGATTTTGGAATAAAAGCCGCGCGAAACTTCCAGTTTTGGCTCAAAAAATCCAGATTTTTTGTGGGGCGTCGCCACTGAGCACGTCTTCACTTTAGTGATTTTTAAAATAGGTGTTAACGCGACCGATCGCGCGACACAATCGTTTTTTCGCAAAGTTGCCGTTTTTTCACTGTTTTCCACTTTTTCACTCCGTGTATGGTGGTTTTTGACCCCCTTAAAGAGGGTCTAAAAATCTCAAATTTCACCGAAATGTGGGCACTGGGGTGGCACTTATTGGGGTCAAATAAAATTTATATGTTGTCGCGGTGTAGGGTAGGTGTAGGGTAGGTGTAGGGTAGGTGTAGGGTAGGTGTAGGGTAGGTGTAGGGTAGGTGTAGGGTAGGTGTAGGGTAGGTGTAGGGTAGGTGTAGGGTAGGTGTAGGGTAGGTGTAGGGTAGGTGTAGGGTAGGTGTAGGGTAGGTGTAGGGTAGGTGTAGGGTAGGTGTAGGGTAGGTGTAGGGTAGGTGTAGGGTAGGTGTAGGGACAACAACACGCGAGCTGCTGGCAGCTCGCGCACCAAGCAAATACTAGTTATTATATTATATAAAACTGCATTACCACTCACTGACTGATTGACATAATTGTTCTCCCAGATGGTGAAGGGGGAGGTGGGTATATTTTGACAGATTCGTAAACAAGTCACTCTCGCGAGTATGGGAAAAGTCCCAAACCTCCCCTTTTCCTCCCCCCTCCTCCCCCCCTCTATCGTATCTCGGAAACTAAGGTACCGGTATTCTGTTTTTTTACGGATTCGTTTAGAGGAGGCTTGGAAAAGTAAAAACCATTTTTCAAAGTTGACCCCCTCGCCCCCCTTCTCCCCCCCTTTTAGCGGATCTCGAAAGTTGGAACATTTGGAACATTTCTTTTTTCAGATTCATATAACGGGGCAATGCTATAGTCACAAACGAACCAGTTTTCAAAGTTGACCCCCTTGCCCCCCTTCTCCCCCCTCCCCCCCCCCGTTTTGGCGAATTTTTTTTTTAGTTTTTTTTACGGATTCGTTTAGAGGAGGCTCGGAAAAGTAAAAACCATTTTTCAAAGTTGACCCCCTCGCCCCCCTTCTCCCCCCCTTTAAGCGGATCTCGGAAGTTGAGAGGCTTGGAACATTTATTTTTTCAGATTCATATAAAGGGAAAATGCTATAGTCATAAACAAACCATTTTTCAAAGTTGCCCCCTTGCCCCCCATCTCCCCCCTCCCCCCCCCCCCGTATTGGCGAATTTTTTTTTTTTACGGATTCAGCGTAGGGATCCCGGGGAGGTGGCGAGCGAAGCGAGCCGGCGACCTCCGTAGCGTAACGAAGGTTGAGTGGGTGAAGCGAAACTCAGTGCCTGGCGACGACAAGCAAACTTTTTGGCTATGTTTTTTGGAACAAAGTTTAGGGTAGGTGTAGGGTAGGTGTAGGGTAGGTGTAGGGTAGGTGTAGAGTAGGTGTAGGGTAGGTGTAGGGTAGGTGTAGGGTAGGTGTAGGGTAGGTGTAGGGTAGGTGTAGGGTAGGTGTAGGGTAGGTGTAGGGTAGGTGTAAAGTAGGTGTAGGGTAGGTGTAGGGTAGGTGTAGGGTAGGTGTAGGGTAGGTGTAGGGTAGGTGTAGGGTAGGTGTAGGGTAGGTGTAGGGTAGGTGTAGGGTAGGTGTAGGGTAGGTGTAGGGTAGGTGTAGGGTAGGTGTAGGGTAGGTGTAGGGTAGGTGTAGGGTAGGTGTAGGGTAGGTGTAGGGTAGGTGTAGGGTAGGTGTAGGGTAGGTGTAGGGTAGGTGTAGGGTAGGTGTAGGGTAGGTGTAGGGTAGGTGTAGGGTAGGTGTAGGGTAGGTGTAGGGTAGGTGTAGGGTAGGTGTAGGGTAGGTGTAGGGTAGGTGTAGGGTAGGTGTAGGGTAGGTGTAGGGTAGGTGTAGGGTAGGTGTAGGGTAGGTGTAGGGTAGGTGTAGGGTAGGTGTAGGGTAGGTGTAGGGTAGGTGTAGGGTAGGTGTAGGGTAGGTGTAGGGTAGGTGTAGGGTAGGTGTAGGGTAGGTGTAGGGTAGGTGTAGGGTAGGTGTAGGGTAGGTGTAGGGTAGGTGTAGGGTAGGTGTAGGGTAGGTGTAGGGTAGGTGTAGGGTAGGTGTAGGGTAGGTGTAGGGTAGGTGTAGGGTAGGTGTAGGGTAGGTGTAGGGTAGGTGTAGGGTAAGTGTAGGGTAGGTGTAGGGTAGGTGTAGGGTAGGTGTAGGGTAGGTGTAGGGTAGGTGTAGGGTAGGTGTAGGGTAGGTCTAGGGTAGGTGTAGGGTAGGTGTAGGGTAGGTGTAGGGTAGGTGTAGGGTAGGTGTAGGGTAGGTGTAGGGTAGGTGTAGGGTAGGTGTAGGGTAGGTGTAGGGTAGGTGTAGGGTAGGTGTAGGGTAGGTGTAGGGTAGGTGTAGGGTAGGTGTAGGGTAGGTGTAGGGTAGGTGTAGGGTAGGTGTAGGGTAGGTGTAGGGTAGGTGTAGGGTAGGTGTAGGGTAGGTGTAGGGTAGGTGTAGGGTAGGTGTAGGGTAGGTGTAGGGTAGGTGTAGGGTAGGTGTAGGGTAGGTGTAGGGTAGGTGTAGGGTAGGTGTAGGGTAGGTGTAGGGTAGGTGTAGGGTAGGTGTAGGGTAGGTGTAGGGTAGGTGTAGGGTAGGTGTAGGGTAGGTGTAGGGTAGGTGTAGGGTAGGTGTAGGGTAGGTGTAGGGTAGGTGTAGGGTAGGTGTAGGGTAGGTGTAGGGTAGGTGTAGGGTAGGTGTAGGGTAGGTGTAGGGTAGGTGTAGGGTAGGTGTAGGGTAGGTGTAGGGTAGGTGTAGGGTAGGTGTAGGGTAGGTGTAGGGTAGGTGTAGGGTAGGTGTAGGGTAGGTGTAGGGTAGGTGTAGGGTAGGTGTAGGGTAGGTGTAGGGTAGGTGTAGGGTAGGTGTAGGGTAGGTGTAGGTTAGGTGTAAGGTAGGTGTAGGGTAGGTGTAGGGTAGGTGTAGGGTAGGTGTAGGGTAGGTGTAGGTTAGGTGTAAGGTAGGTGTAGGGTAGGTGTAGGGACAACAACACGCGGGTGTAGGGACAACAACACGCGAGCTGCTTGCAGCTCGCGCACCAAGCAAATACTAGTAATATATATATTCTTTATTGTGCACAAAAAGGTTCACAATACAAATTTTAAAATTAAACTTGTTCACAAAGGTGAGCTTATCTCTTTATAGAGATCTCTTCCAGCCAACCTGTAAAACTGATGTACGAAATAACAATACGGGGACAAGGTTGTACACACAAATAATCACATGTTATTAATATATATAATACATAAATATATAATGGAAAAAAAAGGAAACCTACACCAATAAATATATATATTACATAAACCTATATATAAATACATAAATTAATATCAAGGTTGTTGCGAAAGGAGGTGCTCTTTCAATTTATTTTTAAAAGATGTTACAGAGGGAGAGTCTTGGATTTCTTGTGGTAAATTATTCCAAAGTTGTGTAGCTCGAACAGTAAAAGAATTGAGGAAAAATTTTGTATTCGCTCTAGGACACTCAAGTTGGTACACCTTGGTGTTACATGCACGCCTAGGCCTATAATCCCCGGCACGTAAGTTGGCAAGAGTT